>SKCR01035626.1:0-50506 GCA_019454045.1 Zanthoxylum bungeanum | reverse complement strand
TCTTAGATTCTAACACGTGTCCCTCAGCGCACGTCGCGACGCCGAAAATTACAAAAATGCCCCTTTGTCATTTTTTCTCTATTTTGGCCCCAAATTGCTTCCAATGCTTTCCCAACTTTATTTATCTACAAAACAAATCAAAATGTTCACAAAACCCGAGAAACTATAAAAACATATTAGGTTAGATGAGTGGGAAATAGTGATATAAATACCACTCATCAAGCCAAGTGAGAGATTGTTGGACAATTATGACCCATAGCATCACTATTTGTAAAAGACATTGTGGTTTTTGTACAAATTAACTATGTGACAAAGGAAATTGCTATTTTATCATTTTGTAATTGGATTACTAGGATATATATAAATGATAAAAGTCCATATGATTAGTACCGAATTAATAAGATATGAGACAATATTATTCCACGAACGGTTTAATCATTAAATATCCATAGTCATAGTATTATCGAGACTGGACATCGATAGTGCGGAATAGACTAGTATTACACTTGTGCGCGTTATGGAAGCTTAACGACATAGTTCTCATATATTTAAGTATTGAATACTTATGCAAGTGTGATAGGAGGTTCTGTTAGCCATTGGACCGGGAACAGCTTCGCTCTAGATAGACCCCTCGGAATCCCATTGGTAGTATGACTATGTGTCTATGGGAATCCGAATCAGGGTAGGTGTATGTGGTATTTAACCTGAGACTTGCATCGCTAATACTTGCGACAACCAGTATACTTTGGTTTTGGTCGTCCGGAGCTTTAATAGGTTCTGTGTATGCCTCTTCTGGGTTTACTGAGAATCGTAGTGTATTTGGTGTGATGTCAAGATGAGAGTATCTCTTCAGTCATATGGAGATGATGATCACGCAAGATACATAACTATTACTCTTAAATGATGCAGCTATTGGGATAGTATGACTAGGTCATGATTATCCGATTATAGAGACTAGTTGCTAGTGATCCGATATATGCTTCGTACGGGGCAGACACAATTCCAGCCCTAGGCCTAGCATGTGACATCCGATACTGGATCGTATTACGAAATACATTATATATTATGCCTGATACATATTATTTATTTTTCGTTGAATATTTCTTGAGAATTGGTTAGGCACAATGCTTTGCTAGAAGCCAACCATGTCTTGTAAATCGGTGAGAACGTGGTACGAGGTACGAACATGTCGGATAGTCCGACAACCGTATTTACTGCCAACATATCCATGGATCTCTTGGGTCGCTTCCCAAAGATTCACCAATGACATTTGACCCGAACAGAATTAATATGAGATTAATTATGAGAGAGAAAATTAATCTGGGATTAATTGTGGCAAAAATCAATCTGGGATAATTCATCAGAAGGGAGAACGCGATTAATTTGGAATTAATTGGTAAAATAAATTTAATAGTTAAATTGGATTTTTCTATTTAATTTATTTATTTGGGCTAAAATAAAATATTGGATATATTAATTGAAATTGGATTTCAATGCGGAATTAAAATTGGATTTTAATTCGGGCAAGTAAATTAATTTGGAATTAATTCGTAAGCGATTTTCGTAATAATTTTGATAGGCATTATTATTTAATTAAATTGGATTTAATTAAGTTGCGACGGAAAATTTGTTTAATCGGATTAAACGAATCCGGGCCCAAAGTGTGTTGTGTAAGCCAACTTGAATTTGGAATTCAAAATTGGGTGGGACCCACATCACTTACATCAACTTGTCACTATTTGTGATGGAAGTGGTTGAGCTTATTAATTGGATTAATTACACAACACAACTACCAACTTAAGTCATTTAGAGTGATGTTGTCACTCAAACATTGCCTAGAATTATTCTTGAGGTTTTATATTGTGGGGATTAAATTTGGTGTAAAATTAATTGGATTAATTTGTGAACAAATTGAATTTATGCATGAAAAATGGATAAAAATTAAAACTGGATCAGATCTGGTTTTGAGTGTTAAAACAAAATATTTTTCATGTAAAAATATATTATTTGGATGATTTTGGATGTGTATTGGGTAGTGGATTAAATCCGGAAATTGTTCCGTGGTGAAAATGTGAGAAAACGGTGAAATTCGCGTCGTAACGGGCTCGCTGCGTCACAGATATGAAACCAGCGAACTGGGCACTGTTCGGGTAGCCCAAGGGCTGACTGATCACTATCCGAGTGACCAGGTTGGCTCGGCTGTTGGACAATTATGACCCACAACATCACTATTTGTAAAAGACATTGTGGTTTTTGTACAAATTAATTATGTGACAAAGGAAATTGCTATTTTATCATTTTGTAATTGGATTACTTGAATATATATAAATGATAAAAGTCCTTATGATTAGTTCCGAATTATAAGATATGAGACAGTATTAATCCTCGAATGGTTTAATCATTAAATATCCCTAGTCGTGGTATTATCGAGACTGGACATCGATAATGCGGAATAGACTAGTATTACACTTGTGCGCGTTATGGAAGCTTAACGGCATAGTTCTCATATATTTAAGTATATGATACTTATGCAAGTGTGATAGGAGGTTTTGTTAGCCGTTGGACTGGGAATAGCTTCGTTCTGGATTGACCCCTCGGAATCTCATTGGTAGTATGACTATGTGTCTATAGGAATCTGAATCAGGGTAGGTGTATGTGGTCTTAACCTGAGTCTTGCATCGTTAATACTTGCGACAATCAGTACGCTTTGGTTTTGGTCGTCCAGGGCTTTAACAGGTTCTGTGTACGCCTCTTCTGGATTTACTTAGAATCGTAGTGTATTAGGTGTGATGTCAAGATGGAAGTATCACTTCAGTCATATGGAGAAGATGATCACGCATGTATACAAAACTAGTACTCTTATATGCTGCAGCTATCGGGATAATATGACTAGGTAATGATTATCCGATTACAGAGACTAGTTGCTAGTGATCCGATATATGTTTCGTACGAGGCAAACACAATTTCAGCCCAAGGCCTAGCATGTGACATCCGATACTGGATCGTAATACGCAATACATTGTATACTACGCCTGATAAAGATTATATATTCCCCGTTGAATATTTCTGGAGAATTGGGTAGGCACGGTGTTTTCCTAGAAGCCAACCATGTCTGGTAAATCGGTAAGAATGTGGTACGGGGTACGCACGTGTTCGGATAGTCCGATGACCGTATTGACTGCTAACATATCCAGAGATCTCTTGAGTCGCTTCCTAAAGATTCACCTATGACATTTGACTCGAACATAATTAATCTGGAATTAATTATGAGAGAGAAAATTAATCTAGGATTAATTGCGGCAAAAATTTATCTGGGATAAAATTTGTATAGAAGAGAGAACGCGATTAATTTGGAATTAATCGATTATATAATATATTAGATATATTAATTGAAATCGAATTTCAATGTGGAATTAAAATTGGATTTTAATTCGGGCGAACGAATTAATTTAGAATTAATTCGCAAGCGACTTTCTTAATAATTTTGCTAGGTATTATTATTTAATTAAATTGGATTTAATTACATCGCGACGGAAAAATTTGTTTAATCGGATTAAACGAACCCGAGCCCGAAGTGTGTTTTCTAATCCAACTTGAATTTTGAATTTAAATAGTGGGACCCACTACCTCACATCAATTGTCAATCTAGTTGATGGACATGGTTGAGAGCATTTAATGGAAACTTGCTCAACACACTTGCCTTTTTCTTTTTGAAAAGATATACACCTTTTTGAAAGAGAATTATTGGTATTAGTTTTAGAAACAAAATATCAAAAACACAACTTCTCTCTTCTTCCTAAAAATGTCGTGAGCCTCTCCTTTGGAAAAGAAATTTTTGTTGTAAAATTTTCTTGAGCTAGCACAAGAGTCTTGTGAGGTGATATGGAAACTCACACTTGGGTTGGAAACTTTCAACAAAGCTTGGAGCTTCTTCAACATGCAAAGAATTTTTGAAAACCAACATTCGTTCAATATAAGTTTTTTCCGCGCAACTTTCTTGATCATTCACACACAATATCATGACTTAGAGACCTAGGGCATGTCTAGGATACTAACATCGGCTCGGCAATTGGTCAACTGGTTTGACCGTTTGCCCGGTACGCGTAGTATTTGTTGAAAAATATTTACTTAAAATAATTCGTCATGTAACGAAATATATTATTTTATTAAATATTAATAAATAATATATTTAAACTACTCTAAGTGAATTAATAATATTTGATATTAATTAATTCGCTCAGAAAAATTTAAAAATATTTAAAAACATTTTTGCCTTCCACCGCGCCTTCCGCTGCGTTTACTCCAACAAAATGGTATCAGAGCGTCTGATCCCACATCCAAAATAATTTTTCATGCTTTAAATATTTGATATTTAATTCAAATTATTTTACACATGTTTGAGAATTAATTGATTGGATCAGCCTATGCCATGTGTTGCCCTTGTGGATTTGGTTGAGCCTGAGATGGGAATTTTCCTTGTTCTTGCACACTCAAGACATTAGCCAATTTGGATATTTGACTCTTAATCTCCTTATTGTCTTCAACTACCTGAGCTATCAACGACTCAAACCTTTGATCGGTTTTGCTTTGGGCCTCTACAAATTTGTTCTAGGCCTCCACAAATGCTTGCACAGTATCCTCTAGAGAATTCCTAGGAACGGCATGTGTGTGATACTGGAGGGCACTGTAACCTTTAGTTTGTGGTGTCTGACTAGACTGTGGGTGCTCCTATTTCCAACTTAAATTTTGGTGGTTCTTTCAACCAGGATTATAGGTGTCGGAATAAGGTGTGTAAGGCTTCTTGTACATCCCTAAGGTATTGCATTGTTCCTCATATATTTCCCTCATCTCACCATATAAAAGACACTCTTGGGCCAGATGGTCACTCCCTTTACACACAAAACATACCTCGTGAGGTTCTAGATGGGCTACTGCATGTATAGTCTTGCCATCTTTGGATATTAAGGTTCATATCTGTCTAGTTAATAGCTCAACTTGTGCCTTAAAACCATCATCTTCCCTAAAGTGGTATATGTCTCTGCTAGAATGAGTGAGGTGTGTCCTATCAGGGCTATCAATGACATTAGGTCCAGTTCAAGTGTGAGATTTCTCAGCTAGGTCATTTAAGTACTCTAATGCCTCATCAGCGTCATTTCGGATGAACTCACCATTGCACATTGTCTCCGTGAATTTGCACTCTCTAGGGGTTAAACCGTCATAAAAATAGCTCACCAAGCGCCAACTCTCATATACATGGTGAGGACAACTAGCTAACTTCTCCTTAATCCTCTCCCAAGTCTGATAAAGAGTTTCATTGTCTCTCGGGGAGAAGGTAGAGATATGTCCTTTCAAGGCAATCGTCTTATGGTGTTGGAAATATTTATTAAAGAATGCATGTGTTATCTCACCCCATGATCCTAGTGACCGAGGTCATAAAGAATACAACCAACTCTTAGCTCTATCCTTAAGGGCAAAGGGGAGGAACTTAAGTCTAATTGTGTCTGTAGTCCAAAACCGGTCATGGAAAGTCGCTACAACCTCTTCAAACTCTTTAATGTACATATATGGGTTCTCGTTCTCCAAACCATGAAAGGTTGGGGGATACTGTATCATTCCAAGTTTAAAATCTATATGTGGTAAATTAGGGGGAAACATGATGCATGATGGTGTAGCTGTGCGAGTGGGGTGGAGGTACTCTTCAGGAGTCCTCATGGGTGGTCTCTCGTACTCACTCATGGTATGTGTGCTAGATCTAGATGGTGTAGCAAAAAGGTTTTCAAATATATTGTCTGAATCTGAATCTCTCTCTTCTATTCTAACAAATCTACCTAACCGATCCCTAAGTCTAGGCATGCACTTAAACACAAATAAAACTAGAAATTAAAATAAAAGAATAAACTAAAAATAAATAAATAAATAAAAATTCAAAATTAAAACTAGAACTAAAATAAAATAAAATTAATGAAATAAATAAATACTTAAAAAGAATAAACTAATAATCAAAACTAAACTAAAACTGAAATTTAAATAAAATAAAATAAATGAGTAGATAATAAAAAAAAATTAAGATGGAACGAAGTTACTGCTTTTGTTGTTGACCAAGCAAACTTGCTCATTTTGCTTGTAAATCGTCTCACCGGCAACGGCGCCAAAATTTGATTACGCCCAAAAAGTACTTGCGGTTATTGCAGTATAGTTGTGGTGTTGACCGGTGCTTACACACATGTGTATAACACAAGCGCACATATCGTTCAAGTAGTATAAAAAGTATCGATCTCACGGGGACTTAATACCTAATCTATTAATTTTATGAGGTCAAATGATTACTAGTATCTAACAGGTTAATTGATTGATTTGAAATGGTGAAGATTTTAAATTTAAAAACAAGTAAATAAAATTGCACGAATGTAGGTTTAAGAAAATTCAATATTAAAAACTATCTAGGGTTGTGAATCTTTCCAATATCCTTTAAAAGAAGAAATGGTTATTTCATGTTTGTGCAATATATCGCTTTACTAACCTGGAACACTAAATTTTGCGAAAGCCTCTGTCGATGGTCAGACGTAAATACCCAGTTTAACCCAATTGAACCATATGTCTATGTCAACCAAATTATCTAGATTCAATAAGTTTAAGTTCCAATTATGGCTACCCCCGCCTGATAGATATATGTCTATCCTGTAAGGAAATCTATTAAAGGGTTATATATCCTCAAGGAAGATCGTGGGCTATTAAGTTTAAGGTTGAAACCTAAAATTCATTTGTCAAGTTTATTTTAGATTTACCAAATCAATCTTATTAGTGGCTAATTAACAAGACGCATTAAGCTTAAGACTTAATAAAATAACCCCTTATACACCGGTGATATTAGAATTCATCACAACCCCAGATAACTAACTTAGTTACGACACATAACTAGGGCTAGTAAGAACTTAAAAGTAAAAGACATAAAGTAAAAATGCTGAAAAGTAATTGCGGTAAAGTAAAAGCTGAAAAGTAAATTACAATAAAATAAAATACTAAGGTAAAATGATCAACTTTTACTACTACTAATTTAGATATCTCCCTTAATATAATATATTAACTTGTGATTATTTTACCAACCAGCCATATAGGCGATAACCTGATTAGTCAAATTAAGTCCAACCAGCCATAAAAGGCGGAACCAAAATAAACCTGCCATATAGGCGGTAAGAAAATTTAATTACCAACCGACCAATCTGGCGGTATCCTTGCTTAGTCAGGTTTAAACCAGATTAAAATGAATTACCAACCGACCAATATAACGGTATCCTCATTAAGTCAATATTTTAAATAGTGAATATATTATATTTAAGGGAGATTAATC
Organism: Zanthoxylum bungeanum; assembly: GCA_019454045.1. NCBI lineage: Eukaryota > Viridiplantae > Streptophyta > Magnoliopsida > Sapindales > Rutaceae > Zanthoxylum > Zanthoxylum bungeanum. The sequence continues at coordinate 43,158 of SKCR01035626.1, read as the reverse complement.
TAAATAGCAATAGTAAAAAATTACCTTTAACCCTAGCAGGGGAAGTTACCTCCTCATGGTTGAATAGTAAAAACTGTTAAAAGTAAAGAAAGTAAATTACTATTACTATTAATGAACATAATTAAAATTTATTACAAAATTGAAATTAAAACAAACTAGATAGAAAACTCCTTATTTACATCAGAGAATTCAGAGAGGAAGGTACATCTGAAACTGAAATTTCGAGCTCTATTTATAGGTCCCAATAAGCTCCCCGCGACGCAACGCCAAGTTTGTTCTTGCGTCGCGACGCGATGATGTGTCAACGTGTGATTGGCCGATTCAGATTCTTATCTGCTGACGTGGCGATTGTGGATAATTTGATTCAATAATTGTGCTGACGTGGCGCTGACATGGCGACACATGGCGATAGTGACTGTCGGCACCATAGGATGATGACACGTGGCACGTTGTGATTGGCTGATGATGACGTGGTGATGATGTGGCACTTTGACTCAGTCAATCGTGATGTGAATGATGATGTGGCAGACACGTGGAGTGACACATGGCGACACGTGGTGATGGCGATTGTCGGCACCGTAGGATGATGACATGTGGCACGGCGCACGTTAGCAGATCGGCTGTGATGGTGACACGTGACACGGCACACGTTAGCAAAGTCAAACTTCTCAAATTATCATGTGGACTAGGCGCACGTTAGGCGTCGCGACGCGCGAAATGATGAAAATGTCCCTTTTGTCTTTTTTCACTATTTTGGCCCCAAATCACCTCCAGAATGTCCTGAAACTTTATTTATCTACAAATAATAACAAACACATCAAAATATTCACAAAACTCAAGAACTATACAAAATATAAGTTAAATGAGTGGGAAATAGTGATATAATTACCACTCATCACACCCCCAAACCTAACATTTTGCTAGTCCTCGAGCAAAACAGAATAAAATAACATAAACATCTTTAAAATAAATTAACTAAGCCACTTTCGTAGGGATCACGGTTGCATTTAGCGTATGCAACAAGCCTTTAAACCCTAGATGTCCCTAGTGGACGAGTTGTAGTCTCGTGAGGGTTTACAACAATGATACCCACAAACATTTTACAAAAGTAAAAAGGTAGTAAAACTAATGCACACAAAATCAAAAAGACAAGCGAAAAGAGAATAAAGAAGTTACTGACTAATCAGGTGAAACTTCTACTCCAAGTTACTAGTTGTTTTCTTTCTTTCTAAATTACCGAATAAGTAAATTCTCCTTATATTTACCATTCTCCATATACACAGCCAACAAAATATAATCAACTCATTTTTCCCCACAATATTCATAAGTGCAGTTGAGAAAGAGTAATATTTTTGTCCTAAAGTTTTATCAGAATTCACACCTTTTTATAGCAAAGTAATAATTTTTCTGATTTTTCTGATTTTTTTTTTCTTGATTTTTGATTTTTTTTTATTAATACAATATCTTCCATCTATGTAGCGAGTGTTGGGTCGGTGGCTCCCAAACCAGTTGGCTTTAGGGCACCAGGTGTTAAGACACCCCTACGGACTTAATTACTCAGACTTCAGATATATATTTTTTGCAGCATCTTTGATCCATGTAGCGAGCTTTGGGCCAGTGACTCCCAAACCAGTTGGCTTTAGGGCACTAATGTTAAAACACCCTTATAGACTTGATAACTTGGATCTCAGACGTTTTTTTTTTACTCCATCACTTTTGAGATGCTTCCTCCAATTAAACTAGAGCACTGAATATTACAAACTTTTCAATTATAGCTCATGTCCGTATGTTACCATGCATGTTGATAATACCTGACCAACTGAGCATATGAAGATCCATTTAGTCAGTATTATGGAGAATTCACAAATTAAATAATTCAAAAGGAAATAAACAAAATTAACTTGTTCGAATTAGGTTTGAGATACGTCTCAGGAGTGGAGAACTCCTTACTCAGCTATCTCTTACAATTTCACATTCTTTTAGTCAAAATAAAAACACAAAAACGCAAAATATTTTTGTAATTTTTGAAAAAATTTCAATTTTTTTGTATTTTTCGAAAAATTTTGGACTAAAAATAAAAACAACACACAACTAAAAACAAGATACTGATCAACTAATTCCCTCCCCCAAACCTAAATGAGACATTGTCCCCAATGTCTTAAACAGTAGAAGAAGAGTTTAGAAGATAGTACCTGGTTAGCTGAAATTCTACACGAAAAGTTAAAGGTTAAGATCCAGATTAATCCGACGCCTCTTACCACGATCGTCCTCAGACCAATTTATCTTTGAAAGGATATGGTCAATTTGTGGTTCATAGGCTAAGATTTGGTCAATTAGATCCGGAGCAGTTCTGGCAGTAAAGATGAGTTCTTTCATAGGTTTTGACACGAACCCATTTCTCCGAGCATCATCAAGAAACACAAAGAAAATCATAAAATCCTTCAACGTTGTACAGTCCAAGCGGTTTCTGGTGTATGTTCAGGTTCGCCCAAGATAACACTGTAAAAATTTCCTCCAATGTACCCAAGCCACCTGGCAAAGCAATAAAAGCATCAGCACGATTAATCATTTCTACCAGTCGTTCAGACATACCTGGCACGATCAGTTCCTCTCCGTTTGATGGTCCAATAAGATTTGCCTCCGCCAAGGGTTTTGGGATGATTCCCAAAACGTGACTGCCTCCCTCCTGTACAGCTTTTGAAACGATCCCATAAGTCCAAGATTGCCTCCGCCATATACTAAGTGCATATTCCTTAGCTAAGACTCGACCCAATTCTTGTGATGCTTCTACGTATTGTGGCTTAACACCAACACTAGTACCGCAAAACACACACAGATGTTTTCAACTCGTCTTCTTGAAGTGGCTTCCATGTTTTACTCTGGATGTCTTCAAAAGTGCAATGATGAGTTGAATTTATAACACCTGAAAAGGGTGAGTAAAATAATAGCACTAGTACCTGCCAAATGACAATTATTAGTTAAACAGTAAATAAATCGTGATAGTCAAAAAGGTCTGGATCCTGTCGGAGAAAATAAAAGAAAACAACAAAACAAATCACAATTATTAGGAAAAGACAAAGAGATATAATATGTACAAGAAATGTAGCGACTTGATTGACGTCTATGCGTCAGATACAAACTTCCCATCCAATTTTCTTATAAATTGGCAAACAGAGTCTTTTTGAGTCAGATTCCCAAGACTTAATTGTTGTCTTTCTTTTTGAAATTGTGTATGTAATTTGCGAAAGGCTATGTAAACATATCCACTGGGATGCGTCTCAAGAGTCGAAGATATATCATCTAAAGACTCCTTACTCAAGCCATCCCTAATGAATTTAATTTTGTCTTCGCGATTATCAGACACCATTCCTAAAGAACGACAACGAGTATTGCAATTCCAGCGTGCACATTTGTAACAAACACCCATTTGCTTAGCTCTACGTTTCTTTGCATAGGTGCTTCTTCCAAAACCAGGCAATGTGAAATAAAAGAGTCAGAAGACTCACCTGCCAATCGGACTCGTGCTTCAATTACCCAACGAATGTCATTAGGAACACCATGGATCGTTAGTAGTCTCATCCGTTCCAAGCGAGCTTTGTAGACTTTCATCAGAGATTTTTGAGGGAGAGAAGGAAATTGCTTGTGAAGATTTGTGAGAACTTCTTCCATCCTGAAATGTTACTTAATCTGCAAAAACTAAACACACACCAAATTAAATCACACACCAATCACAATATATACATAAATTGCATGGGTTGCCTCCCTGCGAGCGCTAAGTTTAACGTCGTCAGCTAGACGTGACTTCTCGAATGTTAGGCTGGATCTGAAAGTGTGACACTTTCTTTTTGTCGCTCAAATGATTCTCCCCAGTAGTGCTTGACACGCTGACTGTTAACCTTGAATGTTTCGTTGGTGTTGGGATCCAGTAACTCAACAGCTCCATATGGAAAAACCTGAGTGATCACAAATGGACCTGACCACCTTGATTTCAACTTTCCAGGGAAAAGTTTCAACCTTGAGTTGTACAACAACACTGCTGCCTTGGTTCCAACTGTCTGTGCACTATTTTTCGATCATGCCATTTCTTGGTCTTTTCTTTGTACAATCTGGCATTCTCATAAGCCTGTAAGCGAAATTCCTCCAATTCGTTGAGTTGGTGAGTCTTTTCTCTCTGCAGCTTGTTGATCAAGATTCAACTTCTTCAGTGCCCAGTACGCCTTGTGCTCAAGCTCAACTGGCAGATGGCACGCTTTCCCAAACACCAATCGATATGGGGACATACCAATGGGTGTCTTGTAAGCTGTCTGATAGGCCCATAATGCGTCATCCAGTTTTGTTGACCAGTCCCTCCTTGTTGATCCAACAGTTCTCTCCAAGATTCTTTTGATTTCCCTGTTTGAAACTTCAACCTGTCCATTTGACTGTGGATGATAAGCAGTGGCAACTTTGTGAGTAACTCCGTATTTGGATAGGAGTGCATCAAAGTATCTGTTTCAGAAATGTGAGCCACCATCACTGATAATTGCCCGAGGTGTTCCGAACCGAGTGAAAATGTTCTTTTTCAGTAATTTGATCACCACTTTTGAATCTTGGATGGTAGTCCAATTGCTTGAACCCATTTGGAGACATAGTCTACAGCAACCAGGATGTATAGGTTTCCGAATGATGGAACAAGGGGTCCCATGAAATCTATACCCTACACATCGAATATCTCCACTTCCAGAATGTTTTGCAATGGTCATTCATTTCTCCTAAAATATTCCCCATTCTCTGGCACCTGTCACATTGAAGAGCAAAAAGATAAGCATCTTTAAAAAGAGTGGGCCAGAACAAACCTGATTGTAGGACTTTGGCTGCAGTTTTATTTCCGCTGAAGTGTCCGCCATATGGTGATGAATGACAGTGTTGCAGAACACTGTTGACCTCCTCTGTGGAACACAACCTCTTAATAATTGATCAGCACACCGTTTGAACAGGTACGGCTCATCCCAGACATAGTGTTTGACTTCTTTGAAGAATTTCTTCCTTGTTGAGTTGTCCATTCCAACGGCCATTTTCCTGACACAATGTAGTTGACATAGTCAGCATACCAAGGGGAATCTTGCTGTTTCATGGCAAACAGCTGTTCATCTGGAAAAGTTTCTTTGATTGACAGTTCTTTGCCAGCTGTTTCTCCATTCTCGAGCCTCGATAGATGATCTGCCACTTGGTTTTCTGTCCATTTCCTGTCTCTGATCTCCACGTCAAATTCTTGCAGAAGAAGTATCCAACGGATCAATCTGGGTTTGGCATCTTTCTTCGTGATCAGATATTTGATTGCTGAATGATCTGTGTAGACCACCACTTTGGGACCCAGCAGATAGGAGCGGAATTTGTCAAAAGCGTACACAACTGCGAGCAACTCCTTTTCAGTGGTTGTGTAGTTGAGTTGAGCTTCATTCAAAGTTCTGCTGAAGTAGTAAATGGTGTGGAAAATCTTTGCTTTGCGTTGTCCCAAAACTGCACCTACAACAAAATCACTAGCATCACACATCACTTCAAATGGAAGGGTCCAGTCTGGTGCTACAATGATGGGGACAGAAATAAGCTTTTGTTTTAAGATCTCAAAAGCTTCCTGGCATTCTTTGGTGAAGTTGAAGGCACATCCTTCTCCAGAAGATTGCACAGAGGTTTAGCAATCTTGGAAAAGTCTTTGATAAATCTCCTGTAAAAACCTGCATGTCCAAGAAAACTCTGAATCCCTTTTACTGATGTCGGTGGAGGTAGTTTTCAATTGTTTCAATCTTTTTTGTCTACCTCATTCCCCTTTGTGAGATCCGGTGTCCAAGAACAATGCCTTCATGCACCATGAAGTGGCATTTCTCCCAGTTGAGTACCAGGTTGGTATCTTCGCATCTTTGTAACCATGTTCCAAATTTTGCAAGCAGTGGTCAAAAGAATCTCCAAACACAGAAAAATCATCCATAAAAACCTCCATACTCTGCTCCAGCATGTCTGAGAAGATGGCCATCATGCAACGCTGAAATGTGGCAGGGGCATTACATAATCCAAATGGCATCCACGGAAAGCAAAAGTACCATAGGGACATGTAAATGTAGTTTTCTCTTGGTCTTCTGGTGCGATGGCAATCTGATTGTACCCTGAATATCCGTCCAGAAAGCAATAGAACTCATGTCCTGCCAGTCTGTCTAACATCTGGTCAATGAATGGTAGCGGAAAATGGTCATTTCTCGTGGCTTTGTTCAGCTTCCTGTAGTCCATGCATACTCTCCATCCAGTCACCGTTCTTGTTGGAATCAGCTCGTTCTTTTCATTTGTGACAACAGTAATTCCTCATTTCTTCGGCACACACTGCATAGGACTTACCCAACTGCTGTCTGAGATGGGGTAAATGATGCCAGCATCCAACCATTTGATGATTTCTTTCTTCACGACTTCCTTCATGATTGGATTGAGTCTCCGTTGATGCTCCACTGTGGGTTTGTACTCATCATTCATCAGAATCTTGTGCATGCAAAATGATGGACTAATGCCTCGAATGTCTGCTATAGTCCAGCCAATGGCTCTTTTGTGCTCTCGTAATACTCTCAGTAACTTTTCTTCCTGCTCCAATGTTAGTGAAGAAGAAATAATAACAGGTAATTCAGAAGAGTTTCCAAGAAATGCATACCTGAGATGGCTCGGAAGTAACTTCAGCTCCAACTGTGGTGGTTCTTCAATCGAAGGCTTGATTCGATCTTTCTTTGGCAGTTCCAGGCTTTCCACTTGTGGTGTTGATTTGAATCGGAATGGTTTGTCAAGGTAGTTGATACATTCCAGGATTTCAGCATCTAGCTCGCTGTCAGTCATGTTGGTGATGCAAGCTTCAAGTGTATCCGTGGGATTTGGCTCAGTATCCTGAACGATACTATCAACAACATCAACTCTGAAGCATTCTTCTTCCTTTTCATCGCTCGGGAATTTCATGGCTTTGAAAACATTAAAGGTAACTTCTTGGTCCTGCACTTTCATGGTCAGTTCTCCTTTTTGCACATCAATCACAGTTTTCCTGTAGCCAAGAATGGTCTCCCAAGAATGATAGGTACTTCTTTGTCTTCTTCCATGTCAAGGATGATGAAATCTGCTGGGAGAATGAGTTTGTCAACTTTGACCAGCACATCTTCAACAACACCTCTTGGAAATGCTAGTGTTCGATCAGCAAGTTGCAAAGAGACTGAGGTAGGCATTGCTTCTCCAATCTGCAGTTTCCTGTAAATAAAAAAGGCATCAAGTTAACACTAGCTCCTAAATCACATAAAGCCTTACCGATGTAATGTTCTCCAATGGTGCATGGGACAGTGAAACTGCAGGATCTTTCAACTTCGGGGAAGTTTCCTCTGAATGATGGCACTGCATTCTTCCGTTAATGCTACTGTCTCGTAGTCTCCCAATCTCCATTTTCGTGAAAGAATGTCTTTCATGAATTTGACATAGCTGGGCATTTCTTCCAAGGCTTCTGCAAATGGAATGTTGATGTGCAGCTTTTTGAACACCTCCAGGAATCGAGCAAACTGCTTGTCCAGTTTGTTTTTCTGAAGACGCTGAGGAAAAGGTGGAGGTGGAGTTATCTGATCTTTTTTTTTCCTTTGCTTCTTTTTCCTCCATCTATGGAACTGCATCATTTGGAACTTCCTCAATTGTTGCTTTGATTCCAACATCTTTGTTGATTTCGGTACCACTTTTTAAGGTAATGGCTTGACATTGCTCCTTCCCTCGGTTCCTTGGATTTGGTTCTGTGTTGCTGGGAAGATTACCTGGCGGTCTGTAACTTTGAGCATTGTCCAGTTGTCCGATTTGATTCTCCAGTGCTTTGATGGAAGCAGATTGGCTCTGAAACATAGCATCATACTTTTTTAGCTGAGCCAGCACTTATGTTATTCATGGTTCATTTGCATGCTCCTGGCCTTTGTTCTGCTGTTGGAATCCAGGTGGTGGATAGTTCTGTTGTTGGAATCCTGGTGGTGGATTGTTCTTTTTCCCTGAATTGTTGCTCCATGAAAAATTGGGATGATTCATCCACCCTGGGTTGTAGGTGTTGGAATATGGATTGTTCCCACGTCTGTTGAAATTGTTGACATAATTCATCGTTTCTTCAAGTTGGTTTGGTTCTGGTGCTCCTCCATATGGTGAACTTGTGGATCCAGTGGTAAGAGTCTCCATAAATTTGCATATCTGATCGAGCTTGGCGTTGACTGCTGTATTGGCTCCACTTTCATAAATTCCTGCAATTCTTTGGATCATGCTCCTTTCTGTTGGCCACAAGGAATTATTGTTGGCCATTTCTTCGATTAGGTCTCAGGCTTGATCTTCTCCTTTTGCCATTAAAGCTCCTCCAGCAGCAGCATCGATTGTGGTTCTCATCAGTCCAGAAAGTCCATTATAGAAAGTTTGGACTTGAAGCCATTTTGGAATCTCATGGTGAGGACATTTCCGGAGCAAATCTTTGTACCTTTCCCAAGCTTCGTAGAGAGTTTCCGAGTCTTGTTGTACAAAGGATGTGATGTCATTCCTCAGTTTTCCAGTTCTGGCTGGTGGAAAGTACTTTGCAAGAAATTTGGTGGCTAAAATGTTCCAAGTTGTGATGGAACCTGCTGGTAGTGAATGTAGCCAAGCTTTAGCTCTGTCCTTCAAGGAGTATGGAAAAACACGCAGTCTCATTGCTTCTTCAGCTTCTCGGTTGTAATTGAAAGTGCCACAAACTTCCAGGAAGTTTCTGATGTGAGTATTAGGATCTTTAGTTGCATTCCCTCCAAACTGCACTGACTACTGAATCATTTGAATGCATGTTTTGATGTCACTCGCATTTGTTGGTAAGGGAGGAAGTACAATACACGAAATGAGTCTGTTAACCACCGGAATGGTTCTGTCTCGAATGGGAATTGGTGGTGCAACTTCCAAAGGTTCAGGTTCCATGTTGACTAAAGCTTCTTGGCCTTCTCGCCTTTCCCTTCTCAACTGTCTGATGGTTCTTTCAATTTCCGGGTCAAGCGGTCGAAGTTCAAAGCTTCTGGTTCGTCTCATGAAGTTTCTGAGAACCTGAAACACAAGAAAACAAAAACAATAAGTAAAAAGAAATTAGATACAAGTAAAGGTATCTAACCTCTAAACTAATAGTGAAAGATAAATAAGTCCCCGGCAACGGCGCCAAAAACTTGACCGGTGCTTACACACACGTGTATAACGCAATCGCACGTATCGTTCAAGTAGTATAAAAAGTATCGATCCCACGAGGACTTAATACCTAATCTATTAATTTAATGAGGTCAAATGATTACTAGTATCTAACAGATTGATTGATTGATTTGAAATGGTGAAGATTTTAAATTTAAAAACAAGTAAATAAAATTGCACGAAGGTAGATTTAAGAAATTTCAATATTAAAAACTATATAGGGTTGTGAATCTTTCCAATATCTTTTAAAAGATGAAGTGGTTATTTCATGTTTGTGCAATATATCGGTTTACTAACCTGGAACACTAAATTATGCGAAAGCCTTGTCGATGGTCAGACTAAATACCCAATTCAACCCAATTGAACCATATGTCTATGTCACCAAATTATCTGGATTCATATAAGTTAAGTTCCAATTATGGATACCCCCCCGACACAGGTATGTCTATCTGGGAAGGAAATCTATATAAAGGGTTATCTATCCTCAAGGAAGATCGTGGCTATTAAGTCTAAGGCTGAAACCTAAAATTCCTTTGTCAAGTTTATTTTAGATTTTCCAGATCAATCTTATTAGTGGCCAATTAACAAGACGCATTAAGCTTAAGACTTAATAAGTAAACCTTTAAATTACCCAAACTATAAATAACCCCTTATAAACCGGTGATATTAGAATTCATCACAACCCCAGATAACTAACTTAGTTACGACACATAACTAGGGCTAGTAAAAACTTAAAAGTAAAAGACATAAAGTAAAAATGTTGAAAAGTAATTGCGGTAAAGTAAAAGCTGAAAAGTAAATTACAATAAAATAAAATGCTAAGGTAAAAGGATCAATTTTTACAACTACTAATTTAGATATCTCCAATAATATAATATATTAACTTGTGATTATTTTACCAACCAGCCATATAGGCGGTAACCTGATTAAGTCAAATTAAGTCCAACCAGCCATAAAAGGCGGAACCAAAATAAACCTGCCATCTAGGCGGTAAGAAAATTTAATTACCAACCGACCAATCTGGCGGTATCCTTGCTTAGTCAGGTTTAAACCAGATTAAAATGAATTACCAACCGACCAATATAGCGGTATCTTCATTAAGTCAATATTTTAAATTGTTAATATATTATATTTAAGGGAGATTAATCTAAATAGCAATAGTAAAAGAATTACCTTTCACCCTAGCAGGGGAAAGTTACCTTCTCATGGTTGAATAGTAAGAACTGTAAAAAGTAAAGAAAGTAAATTACTATTACTATTACAGAACGTAATTAAAATTTATTACAAAATGAAATTAAAACAAACTAGATAGAAAACTCTCTATTTACATCAGAGAATTCAGAGAGGAAGGTATATCTGAAACTGAAATTTCGAGCTCTATTTATAGGCCCCAATAAGCTCCCCGCGTCGCGACGCCAAGTTTGTTCTTGCGTCGCGACGTGATGATGTGTCAACGCGTGATTGGCCGGTTCAGATTCTTATCTGCTGATGTGGCGATTGCGGATAATTTGATTCAATAATATGCTGACGTGGCGATAGTGACTGTCGGCACCATAGAATGATGACACGTGGCACGCTGTGATTGGCTGATGATGACGTGGCACTTTGACTCGGTCAACCGATGATGTGGACGATGACATGGCAGACACGTGGAGTGACATGTGGCGACACGTGGTGATGGCGATTGTCGGCACCGTAGGATGATGACACGTGGCACGGCGCACGTTTAGATCAGCTGTGATGGTGACATGTGGCACGGCGCACGTTAGCAAAGTGAAACTTCTCAAATTCTGACATGTGGACTAGGCGCACGTTAGCATGGATCGACGCACGTTAGGCGTCGCGACGCCAAAGGCTTGGGCATCGCGACGCGCAAAATGACGAAAATGTCCTTTTATCCGTTTTTCACTATTTTGGCCCCAAATCACCTCCAGAATGTCCTGAAACTTTATTTATCTACAAAATAATACAAAACACATCAAAATATTCACAAAACTCAAGAAACCATACAAAATATTAAGTTAAATGAGTAGGAAATAGTGATATAATTACCACTCATCAGGTGTCGATTCCTCAGAGAGATTGTTACAATGAACTAATTTACTTAAACAAAAATGTTAGCAGTAACTTAATTAAGTAGAAAGATTGAATTGATAATATAAAGTTAAGATTATGATAAAAACTTAAAGGTTATCAATAGAGAGAGGCAGCAAAGCATCGGGAATCCATCTTGTATCAAATTCCTATATTAAGTTGTTAATTCCTTTTATTACTCAATTGAAGGTTTCACATCCCAAACCATCAATCGGAAGATATTCAATTCTAAACATATTAAATTCTAATTTAATCGATGAATTATCTTCTTTATGTTAACAACACACAAAGTTATCATTATGACCTATCTAACGTCGATAATATACCCACATGCAATACTGTAGCATAAGATCAACTCATAAAATAACTTTACCAGTCACAACTGGGTTCCCCAATCACGCATAGAAGAAGCATGACTATTCTTATATACAAGTTGGTAAAACACGATCTCTGAATTCATATAATCATAAGATAATAAAGAATAACAAAGCATCGATTGTATTAAACATTAAAAAGCATTCAGGAATCAACAACATGAATATAAGAAATTAATTACAGGAGTTCATCCTTAGCTTTGCCTAGGAGATTAGTTCTCCATGTAGAAGATAGACATAGCCTTGATAAATCAGAGAGACATCATGTCGGAGTTGAACCTTCTTCATTCTTCTCTCTCAAAATTATGTTTGTGGCTATTTGTTGTGTATTTCTTCTCTATTTTTCTCCTCGTTTCCCTCTCCTAGGGTTTTGGACGAGCTTGGGTTTATATAGAGAAGTCCCGGAGGCCTTATTTGCCTAAAAAATGAACTAAGCAAAAACCTTGGAAAACATTGTCGTGTCGCGACGAGTGGCCGGGCTTTGCAGGATTTTGATTCCTGCGTTTCTGCTCGTTTCCTGCATGCTTCTGATACATCTGTAAGGTCCGAAACATGCGTAATTGCTCCAATATCCATATTCCATTGCTTCCTAATAACAAAGCACAAAATAAACTATAATTAAGATTAAACACATGATAATCAAACTGAATTGGTGATGTTCAAAGTACATTTTCATGCACTTATCAGGAATTAATCTCAAAATTTTAATTGTCATTCTAGAGTGATATTACCACTCAAACATTGCCTAGAATTATTCTTGAGGCTTTATATTATGGTGATTAAATTTGGTGTAAAATTAATTGGATTAATTTGTGAACAAATTGAATTTATGCAATTAAAATGGACAAAAATTAAAACTGGATCAGATCTGGTTTTGAGTGTTAAAACAAAATATTTTTCATGTAAAATTTTTTTTATTTAGATGATTTTGGATGTGTATTGGGTGGTGGATTAATTCTGAAAATTGTTCCGGGGCGAAAATGCGAGAAAACGGTGAAATTCACGTCATAACGGGCTCGCTGCCTCAGGACTGTGAAACCAGCAAACTGGGCACCGTTCGGGCAGCCCAAGGGCTGACCGGTCACTGCCCGAGTGACCGAGTTTGCCCGGCTTGACGATTGGTCAACCGGTTTGACCGTTTGCCCGTTACGCGTAGTATTTGTCGAAAAATATTTTCGTAAAATAATTCGTCGTGTAACGAAATATATTATGTTATTAATTGTTAATAAATAATATATTTAAACTACTCTGAGTGAATTAATAATATTTGATATTAACTAATTCGCTCGGAAAAATTTTAAAATGTTTAAAAATCATTTTTGCCTTCCACCACGCCTTTTGCCTCCAATAGATTATTTTTTGCAGGAAATACAATTCACATAGACTAAACCTTTTTTGTTTCCTTCTTTCTAACAAATTATCTCGAAGACTTATCCATTCTATTGTCTTCTATGTTTTGGTGATTTTTTTTAATTTGCTAACCATCGACACGATACATAACCATTATCCAATACCATAATCCTTCAGTGTTTTGGAGAGGTGATTAGAGGTCGGAATTTCGGCATCGCGAGTTCACAGATTGGATTCACTAAAAGACTTCAGAGGTTCAGAAAAAGGTCGTTTGGTGCGGGCTCAGGGAGTTCATCGAGTTATTACAGTCTATAGGTATTCAAGTTGGTGAATTTGTCACCATAGGTCTTATACTATCGCTGTAAGTTTTATCTATTATAGTGGATTCGCGTGGTAGCCTATACCCGGAATAGTTTTTTACTCTTGAGATTTTTCCACCCTGTCAATAAAATTTCTTGTGTTGATTATTTTTACTGTTTTCTTATATTTCTCTGCATTATATCAGCTTATACGTAAGAGTGCTTGTTGATTCAAATCATAGTTGCAATAACTTTGACCTATTTTAGGAAGAGCAATTGATTGATTAATTCTGCAAATGATCAGAATATTTGGCCATCTAATAATTTTCAATTGGTATCAGAGCATAAATTCGGTCCTTGACCCTTTAGCTATGGATAAGAGTTAGACCTTAAATTATCCTATGTTCTTTGATGGAATTGAATACCCTCATTGAAAGGTTCACATGAGAGAATTCCTCAAATCCCTAGATAAGATGGTGTGGATGTTAGTATAATATGGGTGTAAACCTCTCATGGTCATGGTTGATGATGTCTCTTCCCCTAAAGATAAACTTACTTGGACAAAAGAGGAGTTTGATGCGAGCAATAGGAACAGCAAAGTCATTAATGTCATTCATGTTGCTGTTTGCTCCACAGAGTTTATGAGAATTTCTATGTGTGAGATTGCCAATGATACATGAGACATTTTTCAGACGGTACATGAGGGCACATTGTCCGTTATAAATAATAGACTTCGAGAGCTTGCTAATAGGTTTGAAACGGCTAGGATGAAAAAGAATGAAACCTTTGACAAGTTTTACACTGAGATTAATGATATTGTTAATTCCAGCTTTAACCTAGGTAAGACTATTCTTACGAATATGATAGTTAGGAAAATCCTTATATCCCTACCTAAAAGGTTTTTACCTAAGATTGCTGCCATTGAAGAGAGTAAAGACTTAGATAATCTAAAATTAGAGTAACTCGTAGAAAACCTTCATGTGTATGAGAGCAAACTTTCTGGATATAGAAAGCCCAAGAACATGGCTATGAAAACCGTGAAGGAAGTTACCCATGATTCACTAGATGATGATGAGAATGATGATACTCTCACAGATGCTGATATGGCCATGTTTGTGAACAAGTTCATGATATTTCTTAAGTTGAAGAAGAGTGGTTATGGCCCTGATAGGAGGAGTGATGAGAAACCTAGAGAGAGTAGCTGTTGTAGAAAAGAGTCTAGAATAGAAAATGATAGCAAACCTCGAGCTATTTAATACCATGGATGTGGAGGTTTTGGGTATATATATATATGTCATATGTCACTAGATAATAACATAAGAAAAAATTATGAGAGAAAAAAAAATTCTTATTCTTTTCAGAAAGCTTGTGTGATGGTGACATTTTCATTGCTTTTCATAGAAACATTGATGATTAATTCTTGGGGTTTTTATTAAAAACCCCTATAGAAAATAACTAAGATGAAAAAATATAAGTGAATTTTTTTAGTCATATTGAGGATAAAATTACCAAAATGAACAACAAATTAATAAAAATAATAGCAAAAATGATATTTTTCTCAAAAAATAAAAAGTGCACATCCCATATGCCAGCAGATGACTGTGTGTTTAAAAATCCATTTATTCACTTAAAATTTAAAAATATAAATATCTCCTAAAATATAAAGTATTTCATAAAAAAATTATGTATTATCGATTTACAAATTATATAAGCTTTAAAACAAAACTAAATGTTGATATGATCAAAAATACAATCATATTTATAAGAGAATAATGATTTCAAATTAGTCATTTTCAAATACTCATATTTCCTTCATCCGGACTCCAAATTTCAAATTGTAAAACTATACACACACTTAACATACATACTTACAACTTTCATTAACAAACCTTTCTCAAATTTGAACTTACGTAAGGTCGAAGTTAGCTCGAAATTTATTATGTATCATTTCATATTGACCTCTGACAAAGTCACATTTTACCTCAGTCGCATTGGTGACTGAAAGTTGTGTTATGTGTGTCTCAGTCACATTGCTTACCTTCAGTCACATTAAATGCTTTAATCACATTGCCGACCCTCAGTCATATTGAGCATAGTCACAATCACATTTTATTTAATTCACAAAGAACTTAATCACAATCATATTTTACCCATAGTCATTATATGACTATTAGTTAGGTAATTGATAATTTAGACATTGGTGTGTTTCAATCATATTTGTAACTATATTTTTTTTTATCCGCTGTCATAATGTGAGTATCAGTTAGGTGACTAATAATTTAGTCATGAGTGTGCCTCAATCACATTTGTAACTTCGTTTACATTGTGACTATATTTTTTAAACCCAAAATCACGCGATGTAACATCAGTTAGGTGACTAATAAATTAGTCATGGGTGTGACTCGGTCATATTTGTGGCTCAATCACATTGTGACTGTGTTTTTTTTTACCTATAGTCATAATTTGAATATTAGTTAAATGACTAATAATTTAGTCATATATATGCCTCAATCACATTTATGACATCAATCAGATTTATTACCTCAATCACATTATGACTGTGTTTTTTCCTACAATCATGGCAATTATGTGTGTGGCTGAGTGTGTATTTTATTAGCCACAGTCAAATGACATTATAAGTGGTTTCATCCACAAACCATAATTACCGAAGATGAATTAATATTTAATGTGTATTTAAAGTAAAAATAAGTGATTTCAAAATGCGGCGCATATGTTCAAATCTTATGGAAGTTAAGGGACTAAAAATATATATAGACTTGTATACCTATTTATCTTTTAAAGCGAAAAAAATGTTGTTCAACATTGTTCATGTGAACAATACTATTTTTTTTAATAGATAAGGGGTAAAGAGGAAAAAAATTAATTTAAACCTCTTACTAGTCAAAAATACTAAAAATGAATAAGAAATAAGTTTAGAGGTAAGGTTTTTCTATAATAAGTTTCTAAAACGGGACTAAATAATAAATTTCTAATAATTCTTTGGTATATGGGTGGCGTGGTACCACCGGTCAATAAATATATAATATGTGGAGTTATATTAAATATAATTATCATTTTTTTATTTTTTATTTTTTATTTTTACACATATAACAATGGGTAATTCTTTGGCATAATACTCGGTATCAAACATATGATGTTGTATTAAATATAATTATAATTTATTTAGTTATTTTTCACTATTTTAGCACGCTTGTCAATATATCATTAGATTATTATATGAGTGTTGCATAATAGAATTTTTCCATGATAAAATTTTATTAAATTATTATATGAGTAACGTGATATTAAGTAAATTTTTTTCAACCATGAGGTGGATAGGGATACATTTCAAAGCAAAATCAAGTTTCTTAATGAAATTAATAGTTCTAAAACTACTTATTTGAATTCGGCCCATACTTGCTATTGATATAGCCCATGCTATTTCAAAGAGAGCTGTTTTCTTGGGCTTGCAAACAACTATTATTATACACTTGCTTAATTTTCATTTCAAATCTTGTGACTTGTATATATCAAATTTACACTAAAATTGTAAAATATCATTTTTATAATTATTTTTTGAGTGTAAAATATATCTTTTACTATTTTTATTGTTGGGTTTGTAAAAATGAGATCATAGTCAATATCATTTTTAGTAAATTTTTTTTTATTTCACAAATATAAAAATAAAAATTCAGCATACGATAATTTAAAATAAAAATCATAATGAATTAAAATTGTTTGATAAATTTTTCATCAAATATTTTTACTAACATAGGCTTTTAATAAATTTTGGTTAAAAACATTATTGTTTCGCAATATATTGACCCACGAGGTGGTTTCATTGAACTTTATTTTTATATTATATAATAGCTATTTAATTTTATTTTTTAGATAAAACATTACAGAGCGGCTTAGATCTGAAGTATTGTTTTTTTTTTTAGCACATCATATGGCACCAAATATTTATAATTATTTTAGGGGTTTTTATTTAAAAACAAAAAACAAAACTCAAAACAACTACAACGATGACAAAAAAAATTAATAATAAAATAAAATAAAAAATCCAAGTTGGTTAATGGTAAAATTACCAAAAGGACATCAAGTTAAATAAAAATAAAAACCATGGGCAGACCACAATTTCCTTCATGTGCCAAATGATTTAGACAGATGATTTCAATTAAGAATTAAAAATTCTGATTTCTTTAAATTTTTTTAATTTAACAAGTAAATATCTCTCAAAATATAAAGTGTTTCATGAAAAAGATTAGATATTATCAATTTACAAATCATAAGCATTAAAATATGTATTATTGTCGATATGTTTCGATAAAGGAAAAAATGAGTCAAAATGCATATATGTTTATAAAAGATTGATGATTTCATATTATCCATATTCAGACACTTATATCTCATTCATTCATACTCTAAATTGAAATTTGTAAAAATTAACAGTCACTTAACATTAATACATATAACTTTTATTAACGAATCTCTCTCAAATTCAGACTTCCACAAAGTCGAAATCATTCTCAAAATTATTGCATCACATATACTACACATTCCTGATGGTTTTCACTCAAACGAATATTTTTTTCTACTCGAACATCCGATATATAATTAGCATAAACTTACAAAATCGTATCATAAATGCCTATAATATTTAAAAAGGAACCAAAAACTAATTCCAATTAAGCACCAATGTTAGAAGTTGTCACAATCATATTGACCTTCAGTCACATAGCTTATTTTAATCACATTGAACTCAATCACAATCACATTTTATTTTAGTCACATTAATGACTGAAAGTTATATTCTATATGACACCAGTCACATTAATATCCTCACTTACATTACTTAACTCAATCACAATCACATTTTACCTCAATCACATTGGTGAGTGAAAGTTTTATTTTATGTGTCTCAGTCACATTGATTACCATCAATCACATTGTTGGCTCTTAATCACATTGATGCATGAAAAATTATATTGTATGTACCTCACTCACATTGATTACTATCAATCATATTGCTTACATTGATTACTATCAATCATATTATTTACCCTCAGTTAGATTATTGACCATTAATCATATTGTTGATTAAAAGTTATATTATGTGTGCCTTAGTCCTATATATTGCTAATCCTCAATCACAATCATAATTTAAAATATATATTACTTATTAAGAGTTGGAATTTTTATTAAATTAAAACCAACAATTCCTTATATATAAGTTTAAGAATTTAAATAACATGTTAATATGAGCTAGCCCTTAGTGAAAAATCATTCACACACACATATATTTAGTTGTTCTAAATGAATTTGTTTCATGTTTAGTTGTTCTAAATAAATTTGATGTTTATTTTGTTCCTTTTATTAACTTCAAAATACCTTACAAGTAAAAATGAAATTTTGTATACAACAATAATTGTTAAGATCCAAATTAACGTGGGCGTTGCTTGAAATCACTAATAGTTTAATTATATTGTAAAGAAAAAAGTTTTAAGCTTATCAACCCATCATGCCACCATCAAGGATTTTGTCCAAATTTAAATCATTTTTTTTTTTTTGAAATGCATAATCAATATTATTAAAATATCAAGACAGACGAATTATCATATTTCACTCATACAGACTCTCGTCAAAAGATACAATCTTAATCACAAAATATGTATTATTGATTTCAAAAATATATTCAACATATGATGATAAATTTATCAATATAAAATATCATATAATGAATATTATAAATACATATTGGTTCAATTATTATCTTACATTAATATATATGGGGACGGATCGCGGGGATTGGAGGCAGCACTCCCGAAAGCAAAATAAAATTAAAAAAAAAAAAAAAAAAAAAAGCTAACCGATATTTTAATCACTGACATGTGAACTAGTAATTTATTTTTTTAAGGTTCCACAAGTTTGACTTAAATTGGCATGGAGAATGACTCCTCGTTTTGGCTGAAAGCCATTTAATATATTGTTAATGATATTGAATATTGATGGATGCACCACCAACCTCCTGTAACTCTTTCCATCCTTACTTTTTATTTTAAAGACAAGTTGTATTCTTGGGAGTTTCATATAATACAAAACAAAATTAATATCAACTATCATTTGTCATCCTCGTTGAATTAATCCAAAAAAAAAAAAAAAAAAAAGAGAGAGATTGGAATCAACTGCATGCTCATCTTTCAAAGAACATTAATTATTTTGTCCTTTTCTATATGAGATTAGATTTTTAAATGGTTGTTGCGACATCCATATCACTTAGTATTCCAATCTCATCTTTAAAACTATTGACTGAATTCGTTGATAAGTCTCCATTAGTCATGGTAGTATTCATAATCTCATCTTTAACTTATGAGTTTGAATTCAAAGAGTGTGTTTCTTATAAGAGTCTGGGATAGCCGTGGGTTTTACATACACTGCTTAAGCCCGGAAAGAATGATTTGACGACAGAATTTCCAACGGATCCAAAAAAAAAAAAAAAAATTCCCTCATAATTAAAAGAAATTATTCTAATATAACTCTTTAATCTATCTTTTCTCTTCTCAAAAATTTGGTTTGCAATGTGATTAAATCCTTGTGATTTTTTTTTTATAAACTTAAAATTCATTAAAATGATTTATTATGTTAACCCAAAACAATCTCATCTAAGAGCGGACAAATAATACTATTAAAGAAAGTATAATTATTCACATGTTTCAACACACCTAATCTCCAGTCTCGTGATCCTAAATTTTCTAATAATTATTTTATAGTCAAATTCATATATTTATAATAATAAATCAATCATCTCTGTTTATGTATTTTTTTTTTTGTTTTAAATATAAGTTGGACTGTATTATAAAAAATTAAATAAGTTGGACCAATGACAAACTAATAATTAATAATTTAAATATCAGTTCGTACTAATAACTAATTAGATTAATTAGTGCACCAATTCTTTTGAGATTTTTTGGTTCAATGCCAGCTTGTTGTCGCCAAAATATAATAAGGTAAATGCATATTATATTCCGAGTCAATAATCCATTATATTTATATATTTTATAAAATACCTCGACACGTCTCTTTCACTTAAATATTAATATAAATTTACAGTTTTATCCTTGTTTAATTTAGATAATTAACATTATTTACAAAAACATGCAAACGAAAAATATGAATTATATAATCTTTTAAACAAAAAAAAATTAATTTAATTTATAAATGATTAAAATATATTAACATTTTATTATATTTGTTAACTTTTTATTTCTTTCATATTAAATTTTGTGTATGTTTATATACAATCACCACTAAATTCTAATAAAAAAAATTGTTAACCATTTCTCTAATTAAATTAGAAAATTTAAAAATTTCTAATAATAAAAAATAAGTGAATCATTTCTGTAATGAAATTAGAAAATTTTAAAAATAACAATAATTTCTAAATCAAAAATTATTTTGTATTTATATTTAATTATTTGATTACAATATTAATTTGAATAATGAAAATAAAATAATTTTATTTATCGTTAATCCTTCTTAATTTAAATAATTTTGTTTTTTTGTTAGTTAATGTCATTTATTGTAATTATCCAAATTTATAAAATGCAAGATTGTCAAACTTTAGAAGATATTGTGTTTTTGGATAATTTTCAAGATATAGAATTGCGATGGGAACTTGAATTAAAATATATGGATGCAAAGAGCATTTACCCAATGAATATTATATAAAACAATAATGGTAGTCAAATTTTGAAAATCGACATAGCCAAGATTAAAAATATATAATAAAAAAATATACAATTTATTAATATACAATCCCATTTTCAAAACTTCTGACTCAGTCGGCATAAAGTAATTGTCATTACAAAGAACAAAAGAAACGCGCAAGCGAGTGACTCAGATTTGATATTATCTTCTTCTTCTTCCTTTTAAAAAAAATAAATAAATAAAAAATAAAAAAATTTACAGTAATTACCTTATGGGGATTATATTTTTTTATATATTTTTTAATTTAGTCTTATAGTAATTCAATTCACTCTTCATGCATGTGAGCTAGGGGTGATATTTGGATCAGGATTCGTTTATTCGTTCGATTCGATTCGCTTTAAAGCGAATACGGATTTGAAAAAATGAATTCGTTTAATAAATGAGTTGATTCGATTCGATTCATTTATTAAATGAATCGAATATGAATTTAAGCTCATTGATTCGTTTATGATTCGTTTTATTATTCTATTTACTAGTTCTTGATATTTTTCAATTAAGATTCGAGAAATTATAGCTAATTATCATAGAAAAAATAATATTTTTGATATTTGGTGAGATATTTTTATTAAATATATTAATTACATATTTCATATATATATATGAAGAATTACTGTGAATCAAGTGTGGTAAATTATTTTATTAAATAATATCATGATTAAACGGATATTCGTATTCTATTCGTTTAATAAATGAATCGAATATGAATCCTGATATTATGATTCGTTTAATAAAAAAATCAAATATGAATCCATCACATTTCGATTCTATTCGTTTAGGATTCAATACAAAATCGATTCGTTGATTCGTTTTATCACCTCTAATGTGAACGGATTTTGAACCATAAATCTTGTTCTTCCAATAAAATAAATTTACCAACTAAATTAGATGGCGACAGCAATAAAGTTATGGGGATTGATTTGCAAAATCAATGTATCATTTTCAAATGATGATTAAAATTTACGCTATTACTTTATAGTCAATAGTCAATGGTCAAAACAAAATAGATAATTTGACATTTAAACGCATGCAATGACAACACAGTAGTCATCTTATATAAAAACAAACGCAATCCTTTTTTTTTCTCTGGGTCATTTTATAGGTCTTTAGAGATTATTATATTATAATTATAATTATAATTATAATATAACAGTTTATATATAGGAAATATAGAAAATCAAACTAAGAAAGGAAAAATATATATATGTATAAGAGGAAAATCTTCCTAAAATAGAAAATTATAATAAAGAATGGACTTAATGTAATTTTAATTTTCCTTAACACCTCCCTCCCCCTCCCAAACTCAAGCAAGTGGAAGAGAAGTAATCTTGAGTTTGGAAATCAACTCACGAAAACGCTCTGGAAGCTGAGGTTTGGTAAAGAGATCAGCAAGTTGCTCTTCAAAAGCGATTTCACGAAGTCGGACAGTGTCTTGACTGATATGTTAACGAAGAAAGTGACAATCAGTTTCGATGGGTTTCGTGTGCTCATGGTAGACATCATTATGCGTGATGTAAATGACACTTTTATTGTCACAATACAGAGAGGTAGCATGGGAATGAGAAACACTCATGTCACTGATAAGCCAGAGAAGCCAGATGACTTATTAGGTAGCATTAGCAATCGCACGATATTCAGATTTAGTATTGGAATGAGAAACCTTTGATTTTTTCTTGCTACACCAAGAAATTAGGGAGTCTCCTAAGAAGATGTAGAGACCAGTTGTAGAACGCCGATCAATGAGATTATCTGTCCAACTAGCATCAGAGTAGGCACGAAGCTCAAGAGAGGAATGAACTGAAAAATGGAGACCATGAAATAAAGTGCCATTGATGTAGCATAGTAAATGAAGAACAACTGCATAGTGAGCAGAGCGGGGTGCTGACATAAATTGACTAACAACATGAATCACATAGGCAATATCAGGCCGGGTAATTGTTAAATAAACCAAGCTACCAATGAGCTGGCGATAGAGAGTAACATTAGGAAGAGAAATACCATCGGTCATTGTAAGCTTAATTTGAGGATCAATATGAGTATAGGTGATCTTGCTATCGGTCAACCCTGCCCGAGCCAGTAAATCAGAAGCGTATTTAGGCTGAGATAGATAATAGTTAGTCTGATCAGAGAGCACCTGAAGACCAAAAAAATAATTGAGAGTACCAAGATCCTTCATTTTCAAAATGGTGTTGAAGAGAGGTCTTAAGTTCAAAAATATCATGCATATTGTTGCAATATTTTATACCGTACCGCAAGTGTACGGTGTCAAGTTTTAGTATAAATGCGTTTAGAATGTCGAAGCCATAGGGATTGCGTTAACTCGCAGTAAATACTACAATTGATAATCCTAAATTTATTTAGAAAACAAATAATAAAGATTTAATTAAATAAAATATAAAATAATTATATAGGAGGGACTAATACGATAGAGATTCTAGAGTCTGATTTCACCTAGTTATCTCATATATATTTGTCATGCCAATTAATCATTGTTCAGTTATATTTTTTTATAAGTCAAGACTCCGAAAATATACACTCCCTCTCCAAGTATCAGTGAAAATATCATCAATTACAGACTTCGATATCTCTATAAAAATCTAGTAGTTAACAACTCGTTACACTTTGTGATTCTATATTAACGACTTCAAATGAACTTATATATTCTCTCAAACTCTATAAAACTCCTAGGATATATTCTCTAGATCTATTAAAAATCTTCTCTCTCGAGTGATAGATTCTAAACATTCATCATCTTAATTGTGACCAGCAACCAAGAAGCATTAAACTCAAAAGAATATAAATAAACTTAATAAAACTTCATAACAAAATTAGCAGACAATACAAAGGTTCAAGCATCAATTACATCATTCTCCAAAATTAAGGAGTTAGTTCATGACTAAATATAAAAATAATAAAAACATGTCATGAATCTAATGGAAATCATTAAAGTTCTAAGAAAGAAACAATAAGATAAAACCTGAATTGAATCTCTTCCTCTTCGGACGTCACTGTCTTCGTCTCCTCTTGTCGCTCTTCGATCCTCATTCATGGATCTCTCTAAAAATTATGTGTTTTGTGTTTTGTGCTCAGTATTAGCCTCCATTTTGAGCCTTGGACGAACTAATCTATTTATATTAGAGCCTTGTAGTCATTGGGCATGTAAAAACCCTAAAATCAGCATTCTGGGTCGCTGCGGGGCGCCGCGTCGCGACGCGCAGGCATGACGCATCGCGACGCGTGGTAGGTTCACTGGTGGTTTGATTTCCGCTTTTCTGCTCTTCCCTCATGCTTCTGATGCATCTGTATGGTCCCAAAACACGTATAAATACCCCAAGATCCATATATTGATGCTTTCTACAAATAAGACATAAAATAAACTACAAAGTATATTAAATGATACGGAATCTAACAAAATAGTAAGCTAAGAATGCATGAATAAGTGAGTATAAACCACACTAATCATATATCATCCATTATGATAATCATATCATCCACATAAAGAATAATAGAGCCATGATTTGTCTGTCGAAGAAAGTGTTTTGAATCATAGGCACTGGAAGTGAACCCAAATTGATGAACAGTGGTTCTGAATTTCTCAAACCATGCACGAGGAGTTTGTTTAAGACCATATAATGTCTGATGAAGTTTACAGACTTTAGGAGGAGGATGAAGGTAGCCAGATGGAGGCTTCATGTAAATTTATTCAAAGATATCACCATTAAGAAATGATTTCTTCACATCCATCTGAAATAATATCCACTGATAAGAGGCAACAACAACTAGAAGGCTGCGAACTGAAGTGAGATGGACAACAAGTACAAAAGTCTTTTCATAATCAATCTCATATTCTTAAGAAAATCCCTTGGCAACAAGTCAAGCTTTATACCGTTCAAAAGAGCTATCAGATTTCGTCTTGACTTTATATATCCATTTGCACCCAATCGCAAACTTGTCCGGTGGAAGATCAACTAAATCTCATGTGTGGGCTTTTGCAAGAGCCTGCAATTCTTCAGTCATAATTTGCTGCCAAATAGGGTTAGAACTAACCTCGAAGTAAAATTAAGGTTCATATAGAGTAAGAGTAGTTAGAGGTAGCCACCGGTCTGATCGGTTCCGAACTGGAATCGAAACTGAATAGTTCCGGTTCGGTTTTGATTCCATTCCATTTTTTAATTTTAATAATGATTTAAAAAAAAATAAAGTGGTTCCACCGTAGAACCGTTGGATCCGAACGGTTTCGGTTCGAGCCGCTGTAACCGGATGGTTCCAGCGGTACTTTTCAGTTCGATCAGGGGTGAACCCTAATTGAACCAAAAATTTTCGATTCCAGTTCAGTTTCGATTCCGATCCGGAACCGTGGCCACCTCTAAGAGTAGTAGAAAATAATGAAAATCTCAAAGTTTAATAGGAAGTTTTGTCACCATAATATAACAACAAATAGAATGAGGATTACCTGAAGAAGATAGATGTGTACTGAAGGTGTCAGTGATGGATCCATCAGACGATACAAGCAATAGGAGATCATCTGTAGAAGGGTCATATGTGGGAAGCACGTCAGGGTCATCATTAGGAAATAATTTAATAGTGTTATCTGTAAAGAGGGTATAAGGCGGGGAAAATATATACTAAAATTTAGAAATAGATGAAAATATTTTATTTTCCCAAAAGGTGACATGATGAGATATACAAAAGCGATTGGAGATTGGGTCCCAACATCCATACAATTTATGCTAAATGTCATATCCTAAGAAACAACACAACCGAGCCCGGGGTTCTAATTTCATGTGTACATGAAACTGAAGAAATACAAAGCAAACACAACCAAAGACTTTAAGAATGTTATAATTAGGAAGTGTACCATGGGGTTTTTCATACGGTGATTGATTTGCAAGGATATAAGAAGGGAGTCTATTAATGGCATATACACTAGTGAGGGCAACTTCATCCCAGAAACATTTCGGGCATGAGGAAAAGATGAGAAGAGCACGAACGATCTCTAAGATATGTCTGTGTTTGCGTTCGGCTCTCCCATTTTATTGATAGGTTATGGGACAAGAGCGATGATAGATAGTTCCATTTTGGTCAAGAAAGTGTAAAAAATATGAATCCTTATATTCCATGGCATTGTCAATGCGGAAAATTTTAATAGGACAATTTAATTGAGTCTTAACCATATTAGCAAAAGTTTGATAAAATGTAGGAAAGTTCGATTGATTCTTCATAAGATAAAGTCAAGTGTAACGAGAATAGTCATCAATAAAAATCTCAACGGGGAACCCAAAAACGAAGTCTTTCGAAAATACTTAGAGCCAGCCATAGTAGGAGTAAGAGATGGACCCCAAATATCAGAATGTATCGGGTCAAAGGGGGAAGATGGAGTCGAAGTACTATTATTAAAAGATAATGCAGTTTGCTTGCCTAACTGATAAGACATATAATCAAATTCTTTATTAGAAACAGAACCTAAATGACCACTAGGAGCTAATAAACACAAAATACTTTGAGTCAGCCATAGTAGGAGTAAGAGATGGACCCCAAATATCAGAATGTACCAGGTCAAAGGGGGAAGATGGAGTCGAAGTACTATTATTAAAAGATAATGCAGTTTGCTTGCCTAACTGATAAGACATATAATCAAATTCTTTATTAGAAACAGAACCTAAATGACCACTAGGAGCTAATAAACACAAAATACTTTGAGTCAGCCATAGTAGGAGTAAGAGATGGACCCCAAATATCAGAATGTACCAGGTCAAAGGGGGAAGATGGAGTCGAAGTACTATTATTAAAAGATAATGCAGTTTGCTTGCCTAACTGACAAGACATATAATCAAATTCTTTATTAGAAACAGAACCTAAATGACCACTAGGAGCTAATAAACGTAAACGACTAAGAGAATAGTGACCCAACTGAGAGTGTAATAGGCTGAGAGACGAAACATGTGAAGTAGATGCGGCAGAGTAACGCGTGGAAAGGTTTTGAGGAAGATGAATGCTGATGAATTCAAACAAACGACCAATTTTACAGCTTATCCTAGATGTCTGATCGGTCCGTGAATCCTACACAAAACAATTAGAAGCAATAAATAGGACATTAAGGTCGAGTTCACATAATTGGTCAACAGAAAAAAGATTTAGAGTGAGTTTGGGTATGAGAAAAGTGTTAGACACAGAGATATGCGAAAAGGAAATGTGACCAAGATGACTGGGGTTATAGAAGAGTCATTAGTAGTTTGAATGGCAGGAAGATGTGGTGGAACAAATGTAGAGGTAAACAGACTAAAGTCGGCAATTATGTGATTACAACAAGCAGAATCAAAATACCAAAAGAAAGTACCTGAGATAGTAGAGGAAGTATAGATATTACCAAATTGGGAGGCTAGGGATTGGAAGAGGGAGGCAAGATCTTGAATATGTTGAGAGGGTCGAGGCTGCTCAGTATTACCCTAATCATTAGAAGCTATAGTGGAGAGACACAGTCGGCCCTTGAATTACCATAATTCCGGATGAAAATGAAAATGAAAATTTAAACGTAATTTTTATATTAGATATAATAAAGAAAGAGGAACGTTAATATTTTTGTTTTACTGTATTTAGAAACTTCGTAATTGATTCTCCTTGATTTTAAATTATGTAAAATCATTTTGTTGTTTATTTTAATATTCAATTTTTTTTTCATACAAATTTTGTTTTGGGTCTACTTTTACAGTAATTGTAATCTTATGATTTAAAAAGAAGAATTTTTACTTTATATTATTTTGCACTTATTCGGAAATAGTATAAAAATTTGTATTCTTATTTTAATAGATTTTCTTAAACTTTATAACATTATATTGAATTATATTTGTGGTAGTAATCTTTTGATTTGAAAAAGTTATTATTTGCTTTTATTCGGCAATAGTATTAAAATTTGTATTCTCATTTTTTTTTATTTATTTGGTATTGTAATTTTGCGAGGTTAAAAGGTATCTAAATTAATAAGTGGATTTATTTTATGTTTTATTGAGTGAATTTTCAATAGCTTTCTTATTTAATTGGTATTATAATAATATATTTTTACCTTTTTAATTTGTATTCTAGTAATAATAAAATGAATTATAGAGATTAGTGTCACGTGATGTGCTCAGAAAATAACAATATTTATCAATATTTATTTTGTTTTTTATTTTTATTTTTTATATGATAATTATGTTTTCGTATTATAATAAACTAATAAGCTTCTTATTTTCTTCATGTTAATGCGTCTTTTAAAAATATTTTTATGAGAACTTTATCAATATTTATTTTGTTTTCTTATGTTTATTTTTTACATGAAATTATGTTTTCATATTATAATGTACTAATAGTAATAGATTTCTTATTTTAATTATTTTTTCTTTTGATTGACGAGAATCTTCATTATATGTTTTGACATGTGACATAGTTTCTGATGCCACAACATAGAAGTTTCCTCTCCGGAATCCAGTGATGCCACTGATGCAATTGCTTCCTGAATTGAGTCTCTCAATAGTATATACAAGTTTATTGAGATCTTTTCATCTTTCAAGACTGTAAGTGCTCATTTCACCATCTTTAATACCTCGTTTTCAACAACGGTCTTGTCTAAGGTCATCTAACTATCCAATTGACAGAAGATTTTTCTTCATTCCCACAACATATCGAACATCTTGTACAGTGCGGATAGTACTATCGTACATTTTTATTTTGATGGCTCTAATCCCAACAATTTTCAAGGCATGATCATTGCCTAGAAAAACCGATCCTCCAAAGACAGGTTCATAATGGCGGAACCATTCTTTCCTAAAGGTCATGTGCCATGTTGCTGCAGAATCAACCAGTCATGCATCACTTAGTTATTTTTTGCTATCATTGGACATAATTGCTACTTCACTGTAAAGTGCACCAACTTCTTCAGAAGTACTTGCAATACGTCCCTGAGATTTTATTACAACGTGAGCTTTTTCTGTACCATTCTTTAGATTCCAATAATCTTTCATGACGTTCTATTTTCTTGCGACAATTGTAGAATTTAACATTCTTCTTAATTTTTGATTTCGATCTATCATGGTTTTGACTCCCCACTTGAGCCACGTTTCGTTGATCTCCCTCTTGTCATCGACAATGCTTCTGCCTTCAGAAGTACTTGCTTGCAACACATCTCTGAGATTTTATTGCAACATGAGCTTTTTCTGCACCATTCTTCAGATTCCAAAAATCTTTCTTGACGTTCCATTTTCTTGCCACAATTGTAGCATTTAACATTCTTCTTAATTTTTTATTTGGATCTACCATGATTTTAACTCCCACTTGAGCCACATTCTGTTGATCTCCCTATTGTCATAGATAATGCTTCTGCTTGTTGTGAATGTTGGGGTTTTTAAAAGGAATTACGGGTTGGCACAGCGGAACGCGAAAAATCGAATTTTCCGATTTCAAAAACTTTTCTTGGAACAATTAAATAAACATATTTATTTAATTAACCAATTTTAAATTCTGAAATTTCAACCCAAGAAATCAGATTTCTCATAATTTCCTAATGACCCCAAAGTTTTACAAATTAATTATTTTGGTCCTTATATATTTAAAATCATATTTAATTGATTCCAAATCAACCCAAAATAATTCATACATGTCAAACACATGAATTTATAATAAAGTCCAGAAACTTTTCAGATTTTACCGAAACAGTCCAGATTTTTCAGAATTTACGAAACTACCCAGTTTTTTCAATTAATTATAATTTGGCCCAATTTGTTCAAAACACATCAAGATCAAATCCAATCAATCCCAAATTTGAAATACATCAAATATACATCAAATTATATCATATATATGAAAAACCCCAAAATTGGAATAGGTTTAGAATCCTAATTTCATAAATTAGTCCAATTACACAATTTACATTAAATTGAATTAATTCAACACTTTAATCCATCAATTACCACACCAATCAAGTCTCACCATTATGAAATTACCCAAGAACAATTCTAATTCATTTATGAATGGCTATGCAACTCTAGAATGACATTATTAATTTTTAATCAATTTATTAAGTTTAATTACACTAATTACCTTTATAAATTAATTATACATGCTAATCACATCCAACAAGCTTCCAACAAATTTAATTATAAACTAGAGAGTAGAGACATTAATCTTAGCAACACAATTGAAGATAAGATAAATAGAAACAATTTCTATCTTGAAAGAAAATGAGAATTACTTACAAAATTTCAAAAAATCCTTAAGTTTTTCTCTTTGATTTTTCCTTCAACTATCTCTACTCATTTTGCAATTTTGGTTTCTCAAACTCACGTAAGTCACTTGCTGGAAAACTCATTTTTATTTTTGCAATTTTGGTTTCTCAAGCTCACGTTCTTTTGCTCACTGGAAAAACCAACTTGAAAACAAAATATTTTTGCTCTATTTTTGTATTATGGCTGATTATCAAAGAACAAAATAAAAATAACAATTATTCTATTTTTTTTTCAACTTTGATTAGCCCATATTTTACTTTAATAAATATAACAAATATCTAATAAAGTAAATTTACAAATGGGCCAATGGAAACAAACCATCATAAAGCATAAATCATTACTTTAAGATATTTTGTAATATTAATTAATTAATTATTTAACAATTAAATAATTAAATAATAAATATAAATATCTCAAATATAAGTATTATATTTACATTAAATATCTCAAATACATATATTAACGATGAATGTTAAATATCACAATTTGATATTTAATTAATGTGTATTTAATAATATCAAATATTAAATACAAATACACATGAATTCGGGAATGACGATCAAGTCCCGATTGCATGTATTTTTCATTTAACCATTAAACGAGTTATAAATAATCAGTATTATTCATAATTGTTGCCCTAGTGCTCTATGAGTATATCTCATTAGTGATACTCTCTAGATTCAGACATATCTGTCACGAAATCTAATTTCGTGTCCATAATTTACCCATCCGTAAATTATGACAACCACAGATAAACTCGCTGAATCATACAGGTTGAGGTCAATGTATACGTATAATCTCTCCATCACAGGTATCCAGATTATCCCAGAGATATAGATTTAAACGTCAATTCTCCATAGGAATAATCTCGTCGACGTATCAATTAGAAATCTTTAAATAACATTCAGAACTCACTTCCGAAGTATACTATGACCATAGATTTAACATATTGCTAATCACAAATGGACTACATATGCTCTGTACATAGAACTGACGGATCCTTTATTGATACTCACAGGATATCATGAGCATGAGTCCACACCCAACGAACAGACGGAGGTCTGATCTAAATAGATCGGTGACGTGACTGTCATCTAAGTGTGGAGGATAACTCATATATCCACAGTGGTATCTCAAGTCAAAGAATCAATATGTTACTCAACCCGAGAAGATTCATATTAATGTTGGTGTACCATCTATTAGGAAATCTTCGGTGAGTCGTTAAGTGTTTATCAAATAAACACCTACACGTCTATATGAGTCTCCCAAGACTCATGGTTCATTGGGATAAACCATCGGATCAAGTCCGATATATGACATGTACTAGTCTTAGCGGATTTTACTAACTGACCCGTGTCGGTAAATCTTGACCAGAAACTTAATTTAAGGATATACAACTTATAGTGATACTTCCCAATGTCAATTACAAACTATGTTGTAACTATGCACTACGTTGTAAATCATGAGGTCTTTGTCTAATATATATATATATATATATATATATATATATATATATATATATATCACTAAACCGGATTTAGTTTCAATTTAATCGAAATTAGATCGAATATGTATATAAAAGACAAGAGGTGCTACCATTTAAATTAGTAATATTATGGAAAAAAAGGTATTGCTCGTATTCATGAATCGGACATAAATACGATTTGGATTGGCGCTCAGAGCACCAACCATAACAGTGAACTAGATGATATGTCTTTCTCATTTTTGCGTTTGGACTCATATTCCAGAGCAGCAGCTGTAACTTTGTCAAATATTAGATTACCGGTGATAATTTTACTTGTCAAGTTGATGATAAGTTGATCATACGAATCAGATAGACTTTGAAGTAGAATCTTCGCACGTTCATTTATAGATATATTATAATCCAACACAGTGAGTTGATAAAATATTATATTCAAGTTGTTGATGTGATCTATCATGGATGTGGACTCACTCATTCAAAGAGTGTAAAGTATATTCTTGAAGAAAATCTTGTTGTGTAGTGACTTGAACTCGTATAATTTGGTAAGTGCATTCCAAATCCCTTTTGCATTCCTCTTCTCTACAACGCTGGATAACAAAGAATCTGCTAAGGCTAGTCTCTTGCCAATTGTTGTTAAGCAATTGTATTTTCTCAAGATTACATTTATTTTAAGTTTCCATAGGGAAAAATTACTCCCGTTGAACTTCTCAATTTCGAACTTTCCTGTCATATTTCCAATGTCGATCAGCTTCTCATTTGAACCGGCTTTTACTATTTCACCATGAATAGTATCATATATATGAACAGTGCCATATACGTGAATAGTATCGTATATGTGAACAATATGTATATGTGAATAGTTCTATATCGTATGTGTGAACGATCCGTGAATAGTCTTTATGAACAGTAACTCTGAACCTGAAGCATTGATACCATTGTTAGGTGATCGTGGGATGAAGTTGGTACACAAGTAAAGTGAAAATGAGAATAATTGTTAGTTTATGAGGCTTTGTCTACTATATAACAGTACAATAATAATTAGGAGGCTTAGTCTACCATAAATATTAACAATAAAATAAAACAATGAGACACATATTTAACGTGATAAAATCCTCAATGTGAGAAAAATATCCACGTGAAAATGTAGAAGGATTTCACTATAATGGAAATTTTTTTACAAATTCTCTCTAAAAATAAGAAGTGGACAATGTCACACTCTATTAGAATATGAGAATTACAACTCTCTCACAAACTCTTAAAAATAAACAATATTATTCTCTCTCACAATACATAGCCTTTGGTTGAGAATGAATTAAGAAAATAATGAAATGAAATTTTTATTTATAAATATGAGATTCACTGTACAAACAGTGATTTTTTTTTATTATTTTCTTTTTTACATGTGAGACTCGCCTATATAATTAATTAATTTATTTTTAAACTTATTTCCGTGGTTTTGACTTTAACAATCCGACCATTAAACCTCACAATATTTATTGAACCATCTAATACCCAACAGAAGTATTGATCAAGTTGTTGGGGGTATGCCTTGTTTACACACATTATCTAAACCCATATATTCCAAGTTTGTTATATGCAATTAAAGATGAAGTAAAAGAATATGATATTTTTTAGGAAATGTTTATTTAATAATATTATAATGACAATCTTATTTTAAACCGTTGTAATTTTAGGAAAATATTAAAATATATAATTGATTACATTAAGAATTTCATAAAAAAAATATCGCTTAAATTATTTTTAAAAAAAAAAGATCTAGCAGATTTGCAAAAGCTAACGAATTAATGAACACTGCTTGTTCCACGTGCAATTCGCTTTTATGAATAATGTGTAGATAACAATTATTACAATTATTACACGGTAATTGGGAAATCTGAATATGACAAAATTACAATTATAATTGTTATCCTCGGAGCAGACCCTAACGGCAGACCCTGAAAGCGGAGGCAGGGAGTGATGAGCAGAGGCAGAGGCAGATGGCAGAGGCTGAAGGCAGAGACTGACAGCAGATGCTGAGGCTGAAAGCAGAGGCAGAAGATGAAGCTGAGGCAGAGGCTGAAGCTGAGGCAGAGGCTGTTGGCAGATGCTGATGCTGAGGCAGAGGCTGTTGGCAGATGCTGAGTCAGGCAGAGGCAGAAGCTGAAGCTGAGGCAGAGGCTGTTGACAGATGCTGATGGCAGGCAGAGGCAGAAGATGAAGCTGAGGCTGAAGCTGAGGCAGAGGCTGTTGGCAGATGCTGATCTTTCCCGAGGCTTGTTGTAAAACAACAATATCCTTAAAACAAATTCATCCCCTACCGTAGGTGCAGTAGAACGTGAGACGATTATTTCCCATGATACAATGGAAACGTACGAGAAAGGGCACCACCAGACTCGTATCCAACGAACCACAAAGTGTTTGAACTCTCCTTTTAACAAAACAAAGAAAATGATCTTTCGTGTGTGTGCTATGTCTTTCTCTATTTTCTATTTCATATCTTGAAAACAAGAACTGATGTTGTTTATATAGGAAAAGAAAAACACATCTCAATTAATAGAAATTAACTTGCCAATTAAATTTCATAATGGGTGATGTTACACATTGTTGTAACCACTAAGCTAATTAAATTAGCACTAATGGAAATTAAACTATATAACCACCAAGCTAATTAGATTAGCACTTATGGAGATTAAACTTTGTAACCACCAAGCTAATTAAATTAGCTGTTATGGAATTACAAAAGGCTTGAAAATTGTGAACTTTGAGCAACAATTTCTCATTCACCCAAGCACCATTTTAAGCATATGAATATACCATTTCGAAGTACTCACGGAGGAGTATTAAGCATATGAATACACCATTTCGAAGTACTCACGGAGGAGTATCCGAATCATTCAATAACAACCACTAACACGAAGTGGACATGCTTAAAATTGAGCCTCAAAATGCTTATAAATAAGCATTTTTCCAACAATCCCCCACATGAATGAAATTGGCGAAAAACGTCGAATAAAATTATTTTCATAAACATTTTATTTTGACCTAGAAGAGTTCAACGGTTCAACACCTACATAGGATAGGTAGGCCACAGCCTTTGAACCTTCCCTTGTGAAAATATATCTCATTACTGACTGACAGTTGACGCGATGTCATTGAACTGTACTGTCGTTCATGTAATTGGAGAACACATATCACACAGATATTTTACCTACACATTTGAGTTCTCATTATTATGTTCATTTTGGCCATGAACATCTACCTGGTTCTGCAAGAGTTTCTAAAATTGTGCCCCGTACAATTCCCTTTGAAGCGGCCCCACTTCTCTCTCACATATGTGATTTCTTATTTAAGAGTATCTCGTAATACTCTGCTCGGATTCCCGACGCATAAGAATCATTAAAAGCTTTTGCTTAACCTCTATCCATACGAGCATCACTGTTTCATTTCATCATAGGAATGGACTAGAGGGTAACCTGTCTTTTACGAGTAGGTTGTCCCATTGAACCTAGATCTTGGGATCTCCAGTCAACAAGGTTGGGTTTTCCTTCGTAATAAACATTTATCTAATGGGCTTCAGTCCCATTCCCCTCGATGATTTCACAACTAACTCTCTATTTAACCCTTTGGTTAGCGGATCCGCAATGTTATCCTTTGACTTTACATAGTCAATCGAAATAACTCCAGTAGAGAGTAATTGTCTAACGGTATTGTGTCTACGACGAATATGTCTAGACTTACCATTATACATATTGTTATGTGCCCTTCCAATTGCAGATTGACTATCGCAATGAATGCAAATTGCTGGCACTGGCTTAGGCCAACTTGGAATATCCTCTAGAAAATTTCGAAGCCATTCTGCTTCTTCAGCACACTTGTCTAATGCAATGAATTCTGATTCCATTGTAGATCTGGCTATCACAGTCTGTTTGGAGGATTTCCATGATATAGCTGCACCTGCTAGTGTAAACACATAACCACTAGTAGAATTTGAGTCTTTCATGTCAAATATCCAATTAGCATCACTGTATCCTTCGACTACAGCTGGATATCTATGATAGTGCAACCCATAATTACGAGTAAAACGTAAGTACCTAAGTACTCTCACTATTGCTTTCCAGTGATCAACCCCTGGATTACTCGTATATCTGCTGAGCTTGTTTACTGTACAGGCTATATCAGGCCTTGTACAACTCGATAGATACATCAAACTCCCGATCACTCTAGAGTATTCTACTTGAGATATACCATCTCCCCTATTCTTTGATAGGTGTAAACTCACATCTAAGGGAGTTCTAGCCACAGCTGAATCATCATTGTTGAATTTACCAAGAATTTTGTCCACATAGTGCGACTGATCAAGAATAAGTCCATCTGGACTTCTCGAGATCTTTATTCCCAGAATGACATCTGCAAGACCCATGTCTTTCATGTCAAACTTGGATTTCAGCATATTCTTGGTAGATTTCACCATTTTGACATTACTCCCGACAATCAGTATGTCATCAACGTAGAGACATAAAATGACATAGCCAACTTCTGTCTCTCTGACATAAATGCATTTATCACATTCATTGATTTTGAAACCATTTGCCAACATGGTGTCATCAAACTTTTTATGCCACTGTTTCGGGGCTTGTTTCAATCCATACAAGGATTTAACTAACTTACAGACTTTCTTTTCTTGTCCTGGAGCTATAAAGCCTTCAGGTTGTTCCATGTAGATTTCTTCATCTAAATCTCCATTCAGAAAGGCTGTTTTCACATCCATCTGATGTACCTCAAGATTGCGCAAAGCTGCAATCGCTAGTATCATCCTTATGGAATTTATTCTCGTTACAGGAGAATAAGTATCAAAGTAATCAAGACCTTCACGTTGTCTATAACCTTTAATTACAAGTCTTGCTTTGTACTTGTCAATTGATCCATCTGCCTTTATTTTCCTTTTGAAAATCCACTTGGACCCTAAAGGTCTACATCATGGAGGAAGATTCACTAACTCCCAGGTGTGATTTTGTAAGATGGATTCAATTTCACTATTGATGGCATCTTTCCACAAGGCACCATCAGCTGACCTTACCGCTTCGTTATAGCTTTGAGGATCATTCTCTAACAAGAATGTCAGAAAATCTGGACCAAATGATTTTTCCGTTCTAGCTCTTTTGCTACGTCTTAGTTCAGGTTCAACAACTTGTTGATCCTCTGGAACATTAATTTGTTCTCGGTCCTGACTATCTTCAATGATAGTCTCATGTGCCCTTTTGTGCACATCTGAATTCGAATTAGTTTTACAAGGAAAAACGTATTCGAAAAAAGATGCATTCCTCGATTCCATTATCGTATTCTTGTGAATATCTGGTACATTAGACTCATGCACAAGAAATCGATAAGCATTACTGTTATGTGCATATCCTATGAAAATGCAATCAACAGTTTTTGGTCCTATCTTCACCTTTTTAGGTGGAGGAATGACTACCTTGGCAAGACACCCCCACACTCGAAGGAATTTATAGGAAGGTACTATTCCTTTCCATATTTCATAAGGAGTTTTCCATGCTTCTTTCCGTGGTACCTTATTTAAAAGGTAATTAGCTGATAAGACAGCTTCTCCCCACATAGTCTGAGGTAAGCCAGAACTGATTAACATAGCGTTCATCATCTCTTTCAAGGTACGATTCTTACGTTCCGCAATCCCATTGGATTGAGGCGAATAAGGAGCTGTGGTTTGATGTATGATTCCATTTTGTTCACAAAGTGATTCAAAAGGGAAAACATACTCACCACCACGATCACTTCTTAACTCCTTAATTCTTTTATTCAGTTGGTTCTCAACTTCATTCTTATAGAGAACAAATTTCTCTATAGCTTCGTCCTTGCTTTTCATTAAATACACATAGCAAAATCTTGTGCAATCATCAATAAAGGTAATAAAATATTTATTACCGCCTCTCGATTGTATTGAATTAAAATCACATACATCGGTATGAATTAGATCAAGTGGTTCAGAGTTTCTTTCAATACTATGAAAAGATGATCTTGTTAGTTTTGCCTCAACACAAGTATCACACTTATGTTTGTTATCAATTTTAAAATTGGGAATATGATTCATGTTAATTAACTTTCGCAATGAATTAAAATTAACATGTCCTAATCTACCATGCCAAAGATTAGAATACTCAACAAAATAAGCAGAAGAACTAGCTTTATTGATATTTTTGGGTTTAACAACCATTACATTGAGCTTAAAAAGCCCATCAGTTACATACCATTTTCCCACATACATCCCATTTTTAGTCAAAACTACTTTATCAGACTCGAACACCATCCGGAATCCATGCTTGTTCAGAAGCGATCCAGACACAAGATTCTTCCGTATTTCAGGTACATACAGAACATTGTTCAGAGTCAACTCTTTCCCAGAGGTCATCTTCAGAATCACCTTTCCTTGACCTTCTATCTCAGATGTTGCTGAATTTCCCATGTATATCTTTTCCCCATTTTCAGCAGGCTCAAATGAAGAAAACATGCTCTTGTCTGAGCATACATGTCGAGTGGCACCAGTATCAATCCACCACTCTCTTGGGTTAGAACCCACCAGATTCACCTCAGAAACCACAGCAGAAAGGTTAATGTCTGAAACATCTTGAGTCATGTTTTCTAGCACATTAGCCTCTTGTTTCTTTTTCTTCTTCGGCAGTCTGCACTCAGAAGACTTGTGACCCATTTTGTCACAATTGAAGCATTTTCCTTGAAATTTTGATTTCTTGGAAACTCCTCCTTTAGGGCCCATCTTTGACCCTTTGTTCTTGAGGTTCTTGTTCTTATGGCCATGTTCGACAACATTTGCTTTGGCCTCATGAGTCATTCCTCTCTTTTCAGAAACTCGGTTATCTTCCTCAATTCTTAGCTTAAGAACCAAGTCTTCAATGCTCATTTCTTTTCGCTTATGCTTTAAATAATTCTTGAAATCTTTCCAACCAGGTGGTAGTTTCTCAATTATCGAGGCTACTTGGAAGGTTTCACTTAAACTCATCCCCTCAGCATGAATTTCTGCTAGAATAATCTGCAGTTCTTGTACTTGGCTTATCACAGTTTTGGAATCAATCATTTTAAACTCTAGGAAACGGCCTACGACAAATTTCTTAGTACCGGCATCCTCAGTTTTATATTTTCGATCTAAAGATTCCCAAAGCCCTTTAGCTGTTTTCATTCCAGCGTACACAATGTACAAGGAATCACATAGCCCATTCAGCACATAATTCCGACATAGGAATTCAGAATGTTTCCAAGCTTCAATGGCACTGATGACTTGGATATCAATCTCACCCTCTTTGGGTACATGAGCATCTTCCTTTAGAAACCTCGCAAGGTTCAACGTGGTCAGGTAGAAGAACATTTTCTGTTGCCACCTTTTGAAATTCTAACCACTGAATTTTTCAGGTTTTTCCGCAGCAGGATTGACATGGCTCACATGTCCAACAGGTTGTCTAGCCATTGAGGCAGAAATACCTTGGCCAGCCACAACGGCTGCCATATTAAGCCCAGAGGCTGATGCAAGTTGGCCAACCGAAGGGGCTGCCACTGCACTTTGGTCAGCCACGGGGGCTGCCACAACATTCTGGCCAGCCGAAGAGGCTGCCATATTCAGATCTACTGTGTTTGGACTGATTTCCATATCCACAGAGTCAAATTTGTTTTAAGACTGTAGATAACAATTATTACAATTATTACACGGTAATTGGGAAATCCGAATATGACAAAATTACAATTATAATTATTATCCTCGGAGCAGACCCTAACGGCAGACCCTGAAAGCGGAGGCAGGGACTGATGAGCAGAGGCAGAGGCTGAAGGCAGAGACTGACAGCAGAGGCTGAGGCTGAAAGCAGAGGCAGAAGATGAAGCTGAGGCAGAGGCTGAAGCTGAGGCAGAGGCTGTTGGCAGATGCTGATGCTGAGGCACAGGCTGTTGGCAGATGCTGATGCTGAGGCAGAGGCTGTTGGCAGATGCTGAGTCAGGCAGAGGCAGAAATTGAAGCTGAGGCAGAGGCTGTTGACAGATGCTGATGGCAGGCAGAGGCAGAAGATGAAGCTGAGGCTGAAGCTGAAGCTGAAGCTGAGGCAGAGGCTGTTGGCAGATGCTGATCTTTCCCGAGGCTTGTTGTAAAACAACAATATCTTTAAAACAAATTCGTCCCCTACCGTAGGTGCAGTAGAACGTGAGACGATTGTTTCCCAGGATACAACGGAAACGTACGAGAAAGGGCACCACCAGACTCGTATCCAACGAACCACAAAGTGTTTGAACTCTCATTTTAACAAAACAAAGAAAATGATCTTTCGTGTGTGTGCTATGTCTTTCTCTATTTTCTATTTCATATCTTGAAAACAAGAACTGATGTTGTTTATATAGGAAAAGAAAAACACATCTCAATTAATAGAAATTAACTTGCCAATTAAATTTCATAATGGGAGATGTTACACATTGTTGTAACCACTAAGCTAATTAAATTAGCACTAATGGAAATTAAACTATATAACCACCAAGCTAATTAGATTAGCACTTATGGAGATTAAACTTTGTAACCACCAAGCTAATTAAATTAAATGTTATGGAATTACAAAAGGCTTGAAAATTGTGAACTTTGAGCAACAATTTCTCATTCACCCAAGCACCATTTTAAGCATATGAATATACCATTTCGAAGTACTCACGGAGGAGTATTAAGCATATGAATATACCATTTCGAAGTACTCACGGAGGAGTATCCGAATCATTCAATAACAACCACTAACACGAAGTGGAACATGCTTAAAATTGAGCCTCAAAATGCTTATAAATAAGCATTTTTCCAACATAATGCTAGTTTGACAAAAGTGATTTGACAAGATTTTGATAAATTTGTGAAAAAGGCTAAAATGTCTTTTAATTGCTTTCCAAATAAGGAAGGGAAATAAATTAATCTATGTTTCACTTTATTCATGCAATTGTAAAAAGTCAAAAAATAAACGTGAAGTTTGACCGGCGTAAACACACACGTATAACGCAAGCGCACGTATCGTTCAAGTAGTATAAAAATATCGATCCCACGAGGACTTAATTCCTACTATTGTTATTAATTGTTGAATCTATTTATTTACAAATATCTAATTATAGGGAGAAGAGAATGATTGTTTGATTGGTTGAAAGTGGTTTTACAAAATAAATAAATAAATAAAAAGACAAAAGAAAATACTAAGGAAAATAACAAAAGACACAATGATTTAAGGTTGTGATTTCTTTTAATATCATTTTAAAGATGAAGTGGTTATCTTAAAGTTGGTAATATATTGATTTATTAACCTGGAACACTAAATTATGTGTAAGCCTCTGTCGATGGTCAGACACAAATACCCAGTTTAACCCAATTGAACCATATGTCTATGTCAACCAAATTATCTGAATTCATTAAGTTTAAGTTCCAATTATGGCTACCCCCGCCCGACAGGTATATTCCTATCCTGTAAGGAAATCTATTAAAGGGTTATCTATCCTCAAGGAAGATCGTGGGTTATTAAGTCTAAGGCTGAAACCTAAAATCCCTATGTCTAGTTCATTTTAGATTTACCATATCAATCTTATTGGTGATCAGACAACAAGAAGCAATAAACTTAAGACTTAATAAATAAACCTTTAAATTACCCAACTTTAAAATAATCCCTTATAAACCGGTGATATTAAAAGTCATCACAACCCCTAATTAACTAACACATAACTAGGATTATAAAAATAAAATACATAAAATAAAAATACTGAAAAGTAAAATAAAATAAAATGCTAAGGTAAAAGGAATTACTTTTACTATTACTAATTTAGATATCTCCCATAAAATAATATATAAACTTGTGTTAAATTTACCAACCGACCAGTCTGGCGGTATCCTTGATTAGTCAAATTAAGTCCAACCAGCCATTAAGGCGGAACCAAAAATAAATTTACCAACCGACCAGTCTGGCGGTATCCTTGATTAGTCAGGTTTAAAACAGATTAAAATTAAATTACCAACCGACCAATATAGCGGTATTCCTTATTAAGTCAATATTTTAAATAGTGAATATATTATTTTTACGGGAGATTAATCTAAATAGTAACAGTAAAAGAATTACCTTTCACCCTAGCTGGGGAAGTTACAACATCATGGTGAATAGTAAAAACTGTAAAAAGTAAAAAGTAAAAATTAAATTACTATTATTACAAAAGTAATTAAAATAAATTACAAACTAAAAAAAAATAAAAAAAAATAAAATTAAAATATTTTTAGAGAGAGAAACTCTCTCTTCATCAAAGAGATGAGAGAGAGAAAGGCACACATAATTCTGAAATTCGCGCAGTATTTAAAGAAATATTTTTCATTGTTCCAGCGTCGCAACGCCAAGGATCTCAGCGTCGCGACGCTGGATTTGTCGACGTGGCACGCTGAGAAGGCGACACGTCATCAAGGCGGCTGACTGTTCACGCGACACGTGTCAAGGCGGCTAATTCTCAATTATTGTGATGACGTCATTGATGACGTCATGCTGACGCGGCGACGACATGGCGATGACGTGGCATGACGTGGCGTGGCGGCTGACTGTTCACTTGTCGGCACAATAGGATTGCGACACGTGGCGACACGTGTCAAGTTGTGATTGGCTGAGGCTGACGTGGCAAGTTGACTCGGTTGACCTGCTGACGTGGACGATGATGTGGCATGACACGTGGCAAGGTTGACTTGTTGACCGATGATGTGGCTGATGACGAGTCGACACGTGTCAAGTCTGAGTGTCGGCAGCATATGATGATGACACGTGGCACGGCGCATTTTAGCAGATCGGCTGTGATGGTGACACGTGGCACGGCGCATTTTAGCAAAGTCAAAACTTCTCAAATTGTTGACCGTTGACCAGGCGCATGTTAGCAGATCCGGCTCACGCTGGGCGTCGCGGCGCGCAGTGTTTCAGCGTCGCGACGCGCAAAAGATAAAAATAATCCTGTTGACGCATTTTTGTCTGGTTTTGCCCCAAATTGCCTCCAGTGCTGTCCAAACTTTATTTATCTGCAAAATAACAATAAAACACATCAAAACATTCACAAAACTCAAGAAACTATACAAAATATTAAGTTAAATGAGTGAGAAATAGTGATATAAATACCACTCATCAAAGTTAACCATAAATTCACTAATAAAATTAGGGATGGTTTAGTCTTTTTACACATTTTATCAAAATTTTGCCACATCGCTTTTGTCAAAGTAGCATTATTTTTATTTTTTATTTTTGGAAACGATAGAAACCCCGCCACCAAACCACTCA
>SKCR01035625.1:0-50112 GCA_019454045.1 Zanthoxylum bungeanum | reverse complement strand
GGAATTTTTTTCGCCTCATCACAGTTAGTTCACTAAATAAATTTTGATCATTTCAACTTAACACTGGCATTTCACCACTAACACTATGACCAAGTTGTGGACCTTGTAAGTCATGCAAAATATCGGTGATCTCATCGTTTGCAGGTTGATTGTAACTACTGCTCCTTTCGCCGAAATCAAAAAACCGTGACTGAGAATGATACTACTCACCGTGATAAATCCACGTACGGTAAGTTGGTGATATTCCTGGCATGTATAAATGATTATGAACTTCATCTAACCGCTTCCTTTTCCTATTCAAACAATTTGCTCATGGACAACGAACACGACCTTCTGCATCAATGTGTTGCTTTGCGACTTCCATAACTCAGACACTCCATTACGATATTCAACACTCAATCTATCCAGAGAGCTCATCCAATATCTATCCATTTCAGCAGAATACCTAAATATAATAATATAATTATTAGATATCATATTACAGTAATCAACATTACTAATTCAGTAATACTTTATTTAAGCATATATATATATATATATTTGGTTGATAAATTAAATAGTTTACAAAAAAATTATATTTTATTAATTAATATATACTTACTCTACATATGAATCATAATCACTAACAACAACATATAAACAACATATATAATCATAAAAATTGAAAATA
Organism: Zanthoxylum bungeanum; assembly: GCA_019454045.1. Taxonomy (NCBI): domain Eukaryota; kingdom Viridiplantae; phylum Streptophyta; class Magnoliopsida; order Sapindales; family Rutaceae; genus Zanthoxylum; species Zanthoxylum bungeanum. Next base: position 49,442 of record SKCR01035625.1, on the reverse strand, counting down.
ATAAAGAAATATGAAAGAAGAATTACCTTATCGGAAATTGATTACAATTTTATTGAAAATTTTTAGGAGAGATGTGAGGCTGTAGAGAGAAATTCCCAAATTTCAGAGGATGAAAATGAAGAGAATGAGAGAAAAAACAGAGGGGGAGAAGGGTTGGTGGCAATTTGTATTTATTTTATCTATCTTTAGCGTCGAATATTCAAATTCGACGCTAATTGTTGCCGTTTTTAGCGTCGAAACGGTTGTTTCGACGCTAAATATAAACAAATTAGCGTCGAATTTAATTTAGACGCTAAAGAATCAAGGATTTGTCGGTGGAAACTTCATAAACCTTTAGCGACGCTATATATTCGACGCTAAAAGTAAATTTTTGGCGTCGACTCAGTTTTTTGACGCTAAAAGTGTAATATTTGGCGCCAAAAATTACTGCAATAATAGAATTATTCAGCGTCGAATATGATTCGACGCTAAAGTACTGATTTTAGCGTCGAAAAAAGTGTTCGACGCTAAAGAATCAAAGATTTGTCGGTGGAAACTTCATAAACCTTTAGCGACGCTATATATTCGACGCTAAAAGTAAATTTTTGGCATCGACTCAGTTTTTTGACGCTAAAAGTGTAATATTTGGCGCCAAAAATTACTGCAATAATAGAATTATTCAGCGTCGAATATGATTCGACGCTAAAGTACTGATTTTAGCGTCGAAAAAAGTGTTCGACGCTAAAAAATTAAGGATTTGTCGATGGAAACTTCATAAACCTTTAGCGACGCTATATATTCGACGCTAAAAGTAAATTTTTGGCGTCGACTCCTTTTTTTGACGCTAAAAGTGTAATATTTGGCTCTAAAAATTACTGCAATAATAGAATTATTCAGCGTCGAATATTATTCGACGCTAAAGTACTGATTTTATCATCGAAAAAAGTGTTCGACGCTAAAAAATTAATATTCGGCGTCGAAGTTTTATTCCGTCACTAAAAATATGACATATAGCGTCGAAAATGTTATTCGACGCTACAACTCACTTTTAGCATCGAATAATGTTGCGACGCTAAATATTTGGACGCTAAAAGCCATAATTCTTGTAGTGTGTGTGTGTATATATTACTCTCACACACCCAATTACCGACTGAATATTCAATCGGTATTCGGTCAGTAAATACAGTGCTAAAAATTAATTTGACACCTTTTTGTGATGCCAGCAACTACCGATCGATTATTCGTCGGTAATTACTAATAAAATAACGACCGAATATAATTCGTTGCTAAATTAATATTAATTATAAAAAATAAATTATATATTTTAAAGACCGAATTATGTTTCGGTCGGTAACTTATATATTTTACCGACCGAATTATCTGTCGGTCGGTAAAAATAAAAAATAATATATATATATATATATTATAACAAGAAACATGTCAAACCCTAGTTTTCACACATTCAATCTTTAGGTCAAGAATTCAAGTCCCACAAATTACATCAATTTATAGGATTAAATGTGGATTGTTTGGGTTTAGTTTGGGCCCGTTTTGGGTGATAGTAAGGCCGAGTCACAATTATTGAGATTACCGACCGAATAATCGGTCTGTAATTTCGATTTTTTTTTAGTGGTGGCTACCATGTTGATGCAAGCAATGGAACCTGGATAAGCTTAGGTGCTATCCTAATAGAGTTTATATATGCAAATTAAGCACCTAACAAATAATATAATGCTACTAGTATAAATGTTTCGTGTTGTTTTTGCCTCTCTCTTAGTATCGCTATCTTTCTTTTCAAAAATACATGTTTTTGTAATCTTGTAATGGTATGAAAATAATCATTTTCTCTTAATTTGGTGGGTTTGTGTTAAATTATGAACTATTTAATTGCACGTTTTATGCAAATTAATATATGATGACTTATTATTACAAGTTTTTGGACACCCTAACAATTTTATTTTTTTAAGAATTAATACTTGTCTCCTTCTCCATCTTTAATAGAAATTGTAGAGTCAATAATGCTTCTCCATAGTTAAAAGAAATTTGTAGGGTCAATAACGAAAAAACTTGAGGGAATAATATGGGAGTATTTGAGGGTTTCAAACGAATAACAGCTATTTTGTACACACACTGCGGCATGAACGCCAAATTAAAATCAAACCAAATAAAAATAACAATCTCATTAGATGAGATCTCGACTGCATGGATCTATGACGCTATTATAATCGAAAAAAAACAAAAAAAAATCTTGAATCTCGTAATCCCACACCATACGGAACTATTAGACGAAACGGTAGATCAATGGAGTGTCCTTCCATCACCATCCATGATTGTATCTTTGAAAGATTTACCTGGAGGAATCATAGGCACAACATGTTCTTGATAAGGCACCATCACATCCAGAAAGTAGGGTCCTGGAGTTTCAAGCATTATCTGAATTGCAGCTCTAACATCTTTCATTTTTGTGACACGAGCTCCAGGAATCCCACAGGCTTCCGCAAATTTCAACATATCCGGTAATATTTCAGACTTTCTTGATGGATCCCCCAGATAAGAATCTGCTCTATTGGCCTTGCAATACCGATCCTCCCATTCCGCCACCATGCCCAAATGTTGATTATTTATAAGCATTATTTTCACAGGGAGATTCTCAGCCTTGACAGTGGCCAATTCCTGGATATTCATCATGAAACTTCCGTCGCCATCGATATCTACAACGATTGCTTCAGGATTAGCAACAGCCGCTCCTATAGCAGCAGGCAATCGAAATCCCATGGTTCCAAGTCCTGAGGAAGTTAACAACTGGCGAGGTCTTTTGTACTTGTAAAACTGAATAGCCCACATTTGATGCTGTCCCACGCCTGTACATATAATTGCTTTTCCATCCGTCAACTCATCAAGAATTTGAATCGCATACTGAGGAGGAATCTCCTCCCCAAATGTCTTGTAACTGAATGGATACTTCAGTTTTTGCTCATCAAGCTCCTTCATCCATGCTGAAAAATTAAACATATAATTAAACCCCAATAACATCCTATTCATTCCCTCGAAAACCAACTTCGCATCTGCACAAACGGACACATGAGGCTGCATAAGCTTCCCTATCTCAGTTGAATCAATATCAACATGAACAATCTTAGCTCGGGTTGCAAAATCCTCAAGCTTTGATGTCATACGTTCATTAAACCTAACCCCAATGGCAAGCAACAAGTCACATTCATCCACTGCATAATTAGCATACACAGTCCCATACATTCCTAGCATCCGCAAACAAAACTCATCCGAACATGGAAAGATTCCCAGACCCATCATTGTGATTGTCACTGGCATCCCTGTTAGCTCAATAAACATCCTTAACTCCTCACTACAATTGAAACAGCCACCGCCAACACACAACACCGGTTTCTTTGACTCGGATAGTAACATCAGAATCTGCTCCAAGGGTCGCACATCCGGTTCTTTAGGCAAACTAGAAATGTAACCAGGCAACCTGAAAGGCTGGTTCCAATTTGGAACAGAAACCTGAAGTTGAACGTCTAGTGGTATATCAATTAAGACAGGGCCTGGCCGGCCTGATGTTGCTAAAAAGAACGCCTCGGTGATAATTCTAGGAATGTCATCAACATCAAGAACAAGAAAATTATGTTTTGTGATATAGCGAGTGACTTCCACTACTGGGGTTTCTTGAAAGGCGTCAGTACCCAAGAATTTTCTTGAAACTTGGCCGGTGATGGCCACGATAGGGATACTGTCAGAATAAGAATTCTCGAGGCCGGTCATTATATTGGTGGCTCCTGGTCCTGAAGTAACAATACAGACTCCAGGTTTTCCGGAGGAGCGGGCATAGCCCTCGGCGGCGAAGATACCGCCTTGTTCATGGCGAGGGAGGATGTTGCTGATGATGTCGGAGCGTGTGAGAGCTTGGTGGATCTCCACCGACGCGCCACCGGGATATGCAAAGGCGGTGGTGACACCCTGGCGTTCTAGGGCTTCAATGATAACGTCAACACCTTTTCGAGGCTCAGTAGCGGCAAACCGGGAAGGAAAATGAAAATCTGTTTGTTGAATTGGTATAGTTGGTGGTTCGGTGAGAATGTTGGTGACGTGGAAAGAAGTATGGAGATTAGGCTTTTTTATTAGATTACAAGAAAACAGAAGCATAAGCGATGGAGAAAACGGTGGAAATTTATAAGTGAAAGTGAAAAATGGGGTTCCTTTGAAGGTGGTGGTGGCCATGGCTGCCATTTTCATGCAAGCGAGCTGCTAGTAAAGTTTATTAAGCCTGTGGCAGGAGATGGAGTTTATAGTGAGCAATGGATTCGGATAAAATTGACAAAGTAACTAACTAATACTACAGCTATATAGAAAAAAATTGCGTGCTGTTTTGGCTTTCTCTGTCTTACCTAGGATTGGCTGTCAGTCTTAACAAAATAAACATGTTTTTTTTTTTTGTTCGGGCAAAATATGGTGTTTACTCGAAGAAACCTCCATTTAACGGTAAATTTGTTTGATTAGTGGGAATCGTACAAATTTAATAAAAGACCGATAAATTACAGTGACAAAATTTTACGTGGTTTAGTAGAGAATGACTTCGACCTACATCCAAGGGAGAAATAAATTATTTTTATTGTGTCCAGGGTAAACATCAGACACTTAACAAAGGAATTGTAGGAAATTCTCTAAAATTCTCTAAATTATTGTGTTTGGATGGAGGAGAGACATGTCCCTTAAATGGTACCCCAAGGGGACATGTCCTCCGATTAAAAGAACACTCCTTAGGCTCCAAATGGTACATGGAAGAGGTATAACCCTTAGGAGGGTTACACCCCCAAACAAAAGGATGCCCTTAAGACACCCTTCCATGTCTATTTAAAGGGCTTTGGAGGTTCATTCTAAACATCCAAAACAGAAAACAAGTCTCAAGTCTCATAATTTCGTTTTTGAGTCAGAGAGAGAGTTCATCCAATTCCTAGTTCGAGATCTTGTTAAGGAGTGCCCATTGAACAAGAGAAATTCGGGTTATCCTGGGAGAACATTAGCCACAAGATCCGTAGAGCACCTAGACGGGGCTGATAAGTTCTTAAGGACAGAGATTTATCTCGACTCTGATCACAAATTTCACCACTGTTTTAGGTTTTTCTTAATTCTCAAAGTTTTGGGTTCATGCATGTAAAAGTAGATCTACTTTAATTTTCTGGTTTTGATTTGTTTGTTGCATGTTTATTTCTGTTTAATGACTCTATACTTACAATAATGTTAAGAATTTATCAATTTAGTGTTGTTAGATAGTAATTCGCATGGTTAGATCAGAAAATTTTCTGGAAAAATACAGTCAATGCATGAAAAATACGTAGGGCGTTCGAACGCCCGACGAACGCGAAGGCAAAAATCTGAAATTTCGTAAGAACGTTCGAACGCGTCTTCAAACGCAACTCGAACGCAAGCCTTCTGCCTAAGAACGTTCAAACGAACTCGTCATAACGACGCAACGCAATCAAACAACTAACTCTTATATTTATATATTCGAACGCTCTAACGTAACGCTATATGAACGTGAAACGTCGTCTGGACACTTCGTTCGTTCGAATGCGTTTTCGAATGCAACACTAGTGTAACACACTGGACAGTCTCGTTCGAATGTAGATACGAACGCGACACTAACGAACTTGTCCCGAATTGTTATAAACTGCAAAGACTTAGATTAATTCAAGTATTAATAATATTAACTTAGTAAATCATATACTGAATCACAATAATCTTGGTAGTATAGATTTAAGTTATTATTAGGTTGTTCAATTATCACAAGCATACACATAGTGATAAAGTTGAAAATTAATTGTATGTTGCCTACTTGGGTGAGAATTTAAAGTGTAATCATACACAAGTAATTCCATCCAATCTTGATTGACACATACACATATATCTACACATATCGAAAATTGTATTGTGAATTTTAAAAGTGAAATACTGAGTATTGAATTGCTAAGAGATTCGATTGAGGAAGTATTTAAAGAATATTCTGTCAAAAAGGCGATAAGAGCTTAAGTGGTCAGAGATTTAAGTGGTTACTCCGGACCCCCCTCGTCCTCTGGGAATATTCCTTTATTTACTTATCATAAGAAACTTTAGTCAGAAATTCAAGGACTTGTGTTTATTGGTACTATTGTCCAATAGAACAACGAGTGGATACTTGGTATATCGTTTAAACAAGATCATTTGTTGATCGTTGTATAATTTGTCTTTTGTAGACTTATTGACCCCTGTTGATTTTTCCAAGTGGAAACATCAAAGTACCGGTCTCTCATGGAGGAAAATCGGAAAAGTTTGGTGGGGCAAACTTTAAACAGTGGCAGAGCAAAATGTTGTTCTACCTGACAACGCTGCAGTTGGCTAAGTACCTCAAAGATCCTCTGGATCCTGTGAAGGGTGAATCGAAATAGCCAAGCAACTGCGGGAAGAGACATGGTCATCTAGCGACTTCTTCTACAAGAACTACCTTTTGGGTGGACTTGACAATACCCTGTACAATGTGTACCAAGACATGGTTCTGCGAAGATTCTCTAGGAATCTCTCGACAAGAAATATAAAACCGAGGATGTCGGACAAAAGAAATTTGTCGTGGGTAGGTTCCTGGACTACAAAATGGTAGAACTGTAATGTTTCAGTTGGGTGAACTGCAGTTGATCATTCATGAAATACTGGATGAAGGAATGAAACTCTGTGAGACATTTCAAGTTGCCACTATAATTGAAAAGTTGCCTCCATCATGGAAGCTATCTGAAACACAAAAAGAAGCAGATGAGCCTTGAAAAACCTTGGAGTTCGATTGAGGATCGAAAAGGACAACAGCAAGTCCGAAAAGGCCAGCTACAAGACTTTCTAGTCTAAGGCCAACATCGTCGAGGATGTAAAGGGTAACAAAAAGAGAAAGAACAGTTGAGCTGATTCTTCCCAAGAAAACAAGAAGTTTAAGAGGAAGTGCTACAATTGTGGGAAAAGCGATCACATGGCAAAAGACTGCCGAAACAAGAAGTCTCAGGACAAAGGCAAGAAAAATGAGGCCCATGTCGCTGAAGATGGGCAGTTAATTGATGAGATTTCAGAAATGAATCTCAGCAGTGATAACTGAAGCCAACTTGGTTGGGAATCCGAGAGAATGGTGAGTAGATAATGGGGCTACTCGCCATATCTATGCTGATAGCAAGATGCTTTCCACGTATCAGAAGGTCGCTAGTGGTGATCATTTGACTATGGGAAATTAGTCTACCTCTAGAGTGGTTGGACAAGGCACAGTGGTTCTGAAGATGACTTCCGGAACGGAGCTTACATTGAAGAATGTTTGCATGTTCCAGATATTTGGAAGAACTTGGTCTCGGGCTTGTATTTGTTTCTGACAAGTTTGTATTGACCAAAAATGATGTCTATGTAGGAAAAATACCTCACTGAGGGCCTTTAAAATTCTTTGTAATGACTGTCAATCGATACAGTGCTAATAATAAAACTACGACTTCTGCTTATATTATTGAGTCACAAAATGCATGGCATGAGAGGTTAGGACATGTTAATTATGATACGATGCGTAAGTTAATTAACATGTACCTTATACCTAAATTTATAATTGATAGCCAACATAAGAGTGAGGCATGTGTTGAAACAAAAATGCATAGAACATTATTTCATTCCATAGAACGAAGTTCTGAACTCTTGGAACTTGTACACACTAATGTGTGTGATATGAATATTGTGCAAACAAGAAGCGATAAAAAGTACTTTGTCACTTTTATCGATGATAACACAAGATTCAGTTATGTGTATTTGCTGAGAAGTAAAAATGAAGCGATTGAGAGCTTTATACACTATGAGAACGAAGTCGAGAATCAACTTGGCAAGAAAATCAAGCGAATCATGAGTGATGGAGGTGGTAAATATGTGTCACCATTCGGTGAATATTTTTCCGTGCACAGAATTATTCACGAAACCACTGCTCCTTATTCTCCTCAATAAAATGGGATTGCTGAGCGCAAAAACCGAACGTTGAAGGAAATAATGAATGCCATGTTGACAAGTTCTGGTTTACCCCAGAACTTGTGGGGGGAAGCCCTAATTTCCGCGAACTACGTTCTGAACAAGCTTCCTCACAAGAGATTGGACAAGACACCATATGAGTTGCTGAAAGGTTATGTACCTTCCTACAAATATCTGAAAATGTGGGGGTGTCTTGCCAATTGCCAGAGTAATGGTTCCTAAACCTAAGAAGGTTAGAATATGACCCAAAACTGTTGATTGTATATTCATCAGATATGCTCACAACAGTAGTGCGTATCGATTCTTGGTACACAAGTATGAGATTCCTGACATCAATCCAAATGTGATGATTGAGTCAAGGAATGCAACATTTTTTGAAGAGACATTTCCTTGTAAGGAAAGACAAAGAAGAGAGTCTCTCAAAAAATCTATTGATACTGTCATGGACAGTGATTAGGTTGACCAAGAGTAAGATCAACATGGAAATGTTAAGGCAAATGAACCTAGACGTAGCAAGCGAGCTAGAACGTCTAAGTCTTTTGGTCCCGATGGCACATTTGTGGAATGAGGCTATCAATAGTGAGATTGATTTAATCCTACAAAACCATACTTGAGAGTTGGTTGATCTTCCTCCAGGTTGTAAGCCTCTGGGCTACAAATGGAAATTCAAACGGAAGATGAAACCGAATGGATCAATAGATAAGTACAAGACAAGGCTTGTTATAAAAGGTTATAGACAAAAAGAAGGCTTTGATTACTTTGACACATATTCACCAGTGATTCGTATCACATCGATAAGAATGCTAATAGCCATAACAGCTATATTTGGTCTTGAAATACATCAAATGAATGTAAAGACGACATTCTTGAATGGTGAATTGGATGAAGAGATTTACATGGAACAACCAAAAAGGTTTAATGTTCCCGGATAAGAACAGAAGGTGTGCAAACTTGTAAAATCCTTATGCGGATTAAAACAAGCATCTAAATAATGACATGAGAAAATTGACAAAGAGATGTTGTCATGTAGGTTTAAAACCAATGAGTGTGATAAGTGTGTGTACACCAAATCAACTCAAAAATAGTATGTCATTGTATGTCTCTATATAGATGATATGCTGATAATTGGTAATAATCATGAGTTGATTCAGTCTACCAAGAAAGTGTTATCCAGCAAATTTGATATGAAATATTTGGGAGTAGCTAACCTAACTCTTCCTCTATCAAAGAATATTGGCTCAAGCGTATCGCAATTAGAGTATTCGAGGATCATCGGAAGTCTGATGTATCTCACGAATTGCACACGAACTGATATCGCTCAAGCTGTGAGCAGGCTTAGCAGATATACTAGCAATCCAGGACATAACCACTGGAAAGCCATAGTAAGAGTTTTGAGGTATGAGAAACTTCAAAATATGGGCTACATTACGAGAGATATCCTGCTGTTATAGAGGGATACATCGATGCTAACTGGATATCTGATACAGTGGATTCCAAATCTACGAGTGGATTTGTTTTCACACTTGGTAATACAGCCGTGTCATGGAAATCCTCGAGGCAAACATGTGTTGCCCGATCTACTATGGAATCAGAGTTCATAGCATTAGACAAAACAGCGGAAGAAGCAGAATGGCTTAGAAACTTCGTGGAGGATATTCCTAGCTGGCCTAAACCAGTGCCAACGATTAACATACATTGTGATAGCCAATCGGCTATTGGGAGAGCCCAAAATACAATGTATATTGGTAAGTCTAGACATATACGTCAGAGATATAATACCATACTTCAACTGCTCTCAAATGGCATAATAACGATCGATTATGTGAAGTCGAAGGAAAACCTAGCGGATCCACTAACTATAGGTTTACCTAGAGAGCAAGTTGAGAAGTCATCGAGGGGAATGAGCTTGAAGCCTATAATCTAAGAACTTTCACTGTGTTAACCCAACCTAGCTGAATGGAGATCCCAAGATCTAGGTTCAAAAGGGACAACAGAAACTTTGTGCAATTCAAAACAAGCACTGAAGAGTTTTGTACTCTTTCCCATTCCGATAATGACGCAGAGTGCTGTCTGTCAAGGTTAGGATAAGCTAAGGCTTTTAATGATCACTATATTAGGAGATGAGTCCTAATAGGGGTAAAGGCAGATTACCTCTTCATAGTAGATCACCTATTTCAAGTAAGAAGTGAGGCCGCTTCCATGGGAACTTTTAAAGGCGGGTTACCCTAAAGTACTTGATGAATCCAAGACTGTTGTTCAGGGCTGAAATGAACACAACCGTAGGACAGGAAATGGTCGAAGTAAAGCTGTGTGTTGGCAATTGTCTTGGTTTACACCAACGGCAGAACAGTTCAAGACAATGGGTCACTGGTTTTCCAATTAAATCCGATTGTCATTCACTAGGAAAGGTTCAAGGCGAAATCTACCTATTTCGATGCAGCTTTAGTTCACGAAAACTCTCTCAAGTGTCTGCATGAATATTTAGATAATTGTGGGGGATTGTAGGAAATTCTCTAAAATTCTCTAAATTATTGTGTTTGGATGGATGAGGGACATGTCCCTTGGATGGTACCCCAAGGGGACATATCCTCCCATTTAGAAGAACACTCATTGGGCTCCAAATGGTGCATGGAAGAGGTATAACCCTTAGGAGGGTTACACCCCCAAACCAAAGGGCGCCCTTAAGGCACCATTCCATGTCTATTTAAAGGGCTTTGGAGGTTCATTCTAAACATCTAGAACATAAAATAAGTCTTGAGTCTCATAATTTCGTTTTTGAGTGAGAGAGAGAGTTCCTCCAATTCCTAGTTCGAGATCTTGTTAAGGAGTGCCCCTTGAACAAGAGGAAACTGGGTTATCCTGGGAGAACATTAGCCACAAGATCCGTAGAGAACCTAGACGGGGCTGATAAGTTCTTAAGGACAGAGATTTATCTCGACTCAGATCACAAGTTTCATCACTGTTTCAGGTTTTTCTTAATTCTCAAAGTTTAGGGTTCATGCATGTAAAATTAGATTTACTTTGATTTTTTGGTTTTGAATTATTTGTTCCATGTTTATTTTTGTTTAATGACTCTTTACTTACAACGGGAATCACAGATTACAACAAATAACACCTCAGATTTTACAATGAGGTCGGGTTAGGACTCACTTTCTGTCTCTATCGCTAGTTTGATTTTAAATTACAAGTGTTGTAAAATGTGAAAATTACTAACCCCTGAAATTGTGACTTCAACCCCTTTATATAAGCCCTCAAATCTATTATTCCACTGACTCTGATGTTAGCTCACGCCACTTAGCCATCATTACATCCATAACTCTCGTCAACCACTCTCAAATCCAGCCAATCAAATTATCTCAATCCCCTGCTACTGCACTGACCTATCAATCCCGGGCATAACCTTATAGCTCCAAGCAAAAACATCAGCATATTTCCTAATGAGTTCGCTAAGCTTCTTTTTCAGACTTTGTTCTAATTCGACCTCGACCTTTACCATTTTATTTGAGCCAGAAAGGACCGCAGATTCTAGCTATTCTCATGTTCCCCCACATTGGGTATTCTCCTTGGGTCGGGGGTCGGTGGTTTCTACTTCCATAGGCTCCTCCTCTATTTATTTCCTCTTCCGCTCTGCAACTTCGGTGATGCATAAGGTTTCCTTTGAAGTCGTTGCAAAGTAGCTCCTTGCCATTCTCTGGATTCCACAAACAATCCCACCCCGTCCCTGGTTGGGAATTTGAGCTTCAAGTAGTAGTTTGAGATAGTTTCCATTGACTTCATCATAAGGGGCCTTCCCAAATCACCTGGTAACTGCTCATGTAATCTACCACTGTGAAATTCATCATTATAATCTGGGTTTCAAGGATCGTTCCAATGGTCATTGTGAGTTGTACTGTAAGTAGAACAACGTTGTTATTGGTTGTAATTGGATATAACCAATATAGTGGGGTAATGTCCTTTATTAGGGTGGTGAACTTCAATCCCAGCCCGTTCAAGGCCTCATTGGATATAACCAATGTTCTGTCCACATCCGACTCGCTTATATTGGCTGTAATTGTGAGCGCATCATCATTAGGGTAACCCACTCTCCCTGAGCGTCCTCATCGATATCTGGTAAACTGTACTACGGGAAAAAACTATACAGCAGGACCGTCCCTACCAATGTTATCTCGATCACCTAAAGAGACATAAGAATTTTTCATAAAGAACACAATCCTAACTAGAGTAGATGAAAGAATATGCAAGAAACGTGACTCAAACACTCTCATAATCCTAACAGAATCTTGGCAGAGTTCCGTCTACCATACATTCACTATACAATTCATTCTCATCAAACTTAAAATCATATTTAATTCGCAATATACACACATCCAAATGTCAATTCAACATCATTAGCCCAAATCTCGGGCCTATAATAACTTCCCGCACATATTCTTATTCGACCATATTTTCCGATTAAATCTGTAATTCACTTCCAACGACATGAAAATCATTTAAATAGCCTAAGCAAGTAAATTTAATCACATTCCAAGGTTAATTTGATTCTGAAACACATAACACAAATAAAATCGAATATAACGATGAATTATACGAAAATCGAGATTCAGAGGTCCGTTACACATTAGGCCTAAGTGCTTCATGTTGCACAATATAAGAAAAGGCCTAATAGTGTGTCACCTAGTTTTGATTCCTCAAATCTAGTGTCTCAAGTTTCTGCACTCGGGATACAACTCCATGTCCCATTGGATAATGACAAGTCTTTTGTGTCTTTACAGTTTTTCTTATGTGTTAAAAAAACTGGAAAATCAAAGAATATATATAAAAATTGAAAAATACCAAAAAATTTTTGCTGACTTATTAGAGCATGAAAAGCTTGTTGCATGTGATCCTAGTATGTATGATATATGTTTATGCATGTGTAATATGCTTTTATTTTTCTTGATGCTCTATATTCATAAATGTGTGTGGTAAACCTTAGTATGTCTTGTGCTTGCACTTCACATACACATTTTTATAATTGTCAAGGTTTGGTTGTTGGGTTTCTAGGTTTAATCCCAAGATCAAATCAAACATAAAATGTGAATGAATAACAAAGAAGAGTGGCGGAAACACACTTACAATGATCGGCTTTTGGATGCGTTGATCAACAAAAATTTTCCTCCAAGATGATTTGTTGAATTCGGCCAAGGGACACCACAAGCTCCAAGCCTTGCTTTGTGTTTTCCAAGCTCTCAAGTTGGTTTCCCTAACACCTTGTATGATCCTTGATGAGTGCTAGCTCTTTGAAAAATTTTGCAACAAAATTCTTCTATTTCTTCCTTCAAAATTTCGGTGATGAAGAAGAACATTTGGGAGAGTTTTTCTTTGTAGTTTCGGTCAAAGAGAGAGAAGAGTGAAGCTTGTGTAAATGATTTCCAAAATCAATTAATTGATATACCAAATTTTGGTTTGGTAAAAATCAATTAAAGCTTGACTTTGGAGTGTAAAATAAAGTCAACAATTAATTCACCTAAACCCATCAACCAAAAGCTACTAAGGTGACAAGTGAAGTGACATTTGATATGACATGTGGGCCCCACTCGATTCCGAATGCGAGTGGGCCCACAAACACTCCCGGGCTCGGGTTCGCTAATTCCGAATTAACGAACCTCCATCGCGACGTAATTAAATCGAATTTAATTAAATAATTATGCCTAGTAAAATTACTATTCACGTCGCTAACGAATTAATTCTAAATTAACTCGTTTGCCTGAATTAAAATCTAATTTTAATTCCGCGTCGAAATATAATTTCGTTTAATATATCAAATATATTATTTTTCGATTAATTCCAAATTAATATTTTTCTCTCTTCAAATAGTATTTTATCCCAGATAAAATCTCTCCGCAATTAATCCCATATTAATTAAGCTCGAATCATACGTCATCGGTGAATCTTCGGGAAGCGACCCAAGAGATCCCTGGATATATTGGCAGTAAATCCGGTCATCGGACTATCCGAACACGTACGTACCTAGTACTACGTTTTTACCGATTTACGAGACAAGGTTGGCTTCTAGCAAAGCGCCATGCCTACCCAATTCTCCAGAAATATTCTTAATGGAATATACGATCTATACCAGGCGTAGTATACGTAGTATTGCGTATTGCGATCCAGTATCGGATGTCACATGCAAGGCCTGAGTCTGGTACAGTGTCTACCCCGTACGAAGCATATATCGGATCACTAGCAACTAGTCTCTTTATAATCGGATAATCATGACCTAGTCATATTATCCCATGGTTGCAACCCTTAGAGAACCAGTTCTGTATCCCTGCGTGACCATCATCTCCATATGACTGAAGTGATACTTTCGTCTTGACATCACACCCAATACACTATGATTCTCAATAAACCCAGAAGAGGCGTACACAGAACCTATTAAAGTCCTGGACGACCAAAACCAAAGCGTATTGATTGTCGCAAGTACTAGCGATGCAAGTCTCAGGTTAAGACCAAATACAACTACCCTGATGCAGACTCCCACAGACACATAGTCATACTACCAATGGGATTCCGCGGGGTCTATCCAGAGCGAAACTATTTTCCGTACCATCGGTGAACACAACCTCCTACCACACTTGCATAAGTATCCAATACTTAAATATATGAGAACTATGCTGTTACGCTTCCATAACACGCACAAGTACGATACTAGTCTATTCTGCATTATCGATATCCAGTCTCGATAATACTACGACTAGGGATATTTAATGATTAAACCATCGTGGATTGATATTGTCTCATATCATCTCAATCCATAACTAATCATAAGGACATTCATCATTCATACATTTAAGTAATCTAATTACGAAATGATAAAAGGCAATTTCATTGTCACATAGTTAATTTGTACAAAACCACAATGTTTTTACAAACAGTGACGCTATGGGTCATAACTGTCCAAAAATCTCCCACTTGGCCTATAGCCAGTCACTCAAGCATCTAATACCTAAACTATGTACATGTCACTCAAACTTTTGCTGAGGAATAGCTTTCATCAGCGGATCTGCAATGTTGTCCTCTGATGCGACCTTCTCGATCTTCACATCACCAAGATGTATGATCTCACTAATCAGATGGAAATGTCGAAGAACATGCTTGGATCGTTGATGAGACTGCAGTTCCTTAGCCTGCGCTATAGCCCCGTTATTGTCACAATACAATGGAACGGGCTCAGCTGCTAACAGAATTACTCTTATTCAATTAGGAATTTTTGGATCCAAACTGTCTTATTTGTTGCTTCAGCTGCAGCGATATACTCCGCTTCTGTTGTTAAATCGGCAACAGTCTCTTGCTCGGAAGATGTCCAGCTCACTGCTCTGTTATTCAAACAAAATATATACCCGGATTGCGACTTACAGTCATCTTTGTCGGTTTGGAAACTTGCATCGGTATACCCAGTTACCTCAAGTTCTCCATCTCCATAGATTAAGGAAGCATCCTTAGTTCGTCTAAGATACTTAAGGATATTCTTAACCGCTATCCAGTGACTTTCACCTGGATCGGCCTGATAGCGACTACATATGCTCAAAGCATAGGAGACATCAGGTCGCGTACATATCATGGCATACATGATTGATTCGACTGCCGAGGCGAACGGTATCTGACTCATGCTGTCTCTCTCATCTTGAGTTTTAGGACACATGTCCTTAGATAGAGTGACGCCATGTGACAGTGGCAACAGTCCCCTCTTGGACTGATCCATGTTGAATCTCTTCAACACTTTGTCAATGTACGTACTCTGGGAGAGTCCAAGCAGCTTTCTAGATCTATCCCGGTAGATCTTTATACCTAGAATAAAGGCTGCTTCTCCCAGATCTTTCATGGAGAATTTCAATGAAAGCCAAGCTTTCACCGACGTTAACATGGGAATGTCATTGCCAATAAGCAATACATCATCAACATAAAGGACAATTAATGTCAGTGCTCTCCCACCAACCTTCTTATATACACAAAGATCATCCTCGCTTTGAACGAAATCATATTCTTTTATGATCTCATCAAAGCGTTGGTTCCAAGAATGCGATGCTTGCTTCAATCCATAAATGGATCGATTTAACTTACAAACCTTGTTTGCAAGTCGTGGCACGACAAAACCGTCAGGCTGTTGCATATAAACATCCTCCAAAAGGTTTCCGTTAAGGAAAGCGATTTTGACGTCCATTTGCCATATCTCGTAATCGAAATATGCAGCTATTGCAAGCATTATCCGAATGGATTTAATCATGGCAACAGGTGAGAAAGTTTCGTCGTAATCGACACCATGTCGTTGAGGATACCCCTTCGCTACAAGCCTAGCTTTGTACATTTGTACGTTGCCATCCATGTCGGTCTTCTTCTTGAAGACCCATTTGCATCCAATAGGCTTTACGCCTTCTGGTGCATCAACCAGTGTCCAAACTTGGTTGGTGTACATGGAATCCATTTCGGACTTCATGGCATCTTACCATAAAGCGAAATCGATATCTTGTATCGCTTCCTCATACATAGCCGGTTCGTTATCCTCAATGAGATTAATATCTACATGAGGTGAGATCGGAAACCCATACCTCTCAGGTTGTTTCCTGACTCTCTCTGACCTACGCGGTCCTTGTGTAATCGAAGATTGTGGTACAGTTTCATCCCTGATGAACTGTTCATGTTCCGTTGAGGATTCTATGCCAGAAATAGTATCCCTTCGATTTTCATCGAGTTCTACTTTCCTCCCACTAACCACTGCATTTAAGAATTCCTTCTCAAGGAAAACCGCATGTAGAGCAACAAATACTTTGTTCTCTTGTGGGTGATAGAAGTAATATCCTTTGGTTTCCCTAGGATATCATACGAATAGGTATTTATCCGATTTGGGTTCAAGTTTGGTACCTTCCAAACGTTTGACGTATGCCCAGCATCCCCAAATCTTCAGGAATGAGAAACCCGGTTTTTCCTGTCCATATCTCATACGGAGTCTGTTGAATAGACCTTGACGGAACCTTATTCAAAATAAGAATTGCACTGTTTAATGCATATCCCCAGAAGGAAATAGGTAGCTCAGTGCAACTCATCATAGACCTCACCATGTCTAACAAAGTTCGGTTTCTCCGTTCGGACACACCGTTTAATTGCGGTGTTCCAGGAGGAGTCCACTGTGAAAGAATACCATATTCTTTCAAGTAGTCAAGAAACTCATTGCTTAAGTATTGCCACCATGGTCCGACCGTAATGTCTTAATACTTTTACCGGTCTGTTTTTCAACTTCGTGATGAAACTCTTTGAATTTCTCAAAATTTTCCGACTTGTGTCTCATAAGATACACATAACCATAACGCGATGCATCATCCATAAAGGTTATGAAGTATTCGTATCCACCTCTAGCCTGGCTAGACATGGGCCCACAAAGATCACTATGAATAAGGGCTAACAGTTCGGTGGCGCGTACACCTTTACCGCTAAAAGGTGACTTAGGCATTTTTCCTAATAAGCAAGATTCGCAGACGTCATATGAATTTGGATCAAATCCGTCCAAGTACCCACTCTTCGAAAGTGTGGATATGCGAGTCTTGTTTATGTGTCCAAGACGATAATGCCACATATAAGTTACATCTTTATGACTTACTTTAAGTCTTTTGTTTGTTACAGAATATGGTTGAGATTGATTTATATTCAAAATATAAAGACCATTATTTACAACAGCAGTGCAAATTTCTATATCATTTTTATACATAAAACACCCAGTGTTTCGAAATACAAAAGTATACCCACATTGGGTTAACATAGATACATAAATAATATTCCTAGTCAAACTAGGTACATAATAACAGTCCAAAAGTTCAAGTACATGCCCCAAGGGTAGTTCCAAAACATAAGTGCCCACGGCCAAAACGGCAACAGATGTCCCATTTCTAGCACGCAGATCAATCTCCTCTGACGCCAGTTTCCTGCTAATCCGCAGATCCTGCACATCAGTACAAATGTGAGCACTACAACGAGAATAAAAAATCTAATTTTTAAAACTAGAAGTAGTCATGTTTATTTCTATAACAAACATACCTGAGGCCGGTGCCTTGCCCGCCTTTATTTCCTTCTGGAGCGCCTTGTACTCACGGCAGTCACGTTTCCAATGACCCCACTTCCCGTACTGGACGCAAACATCCTGAGACTTGTCATTCGGCTTCCCAGAAGCCTTTGACGCCTTACCTTTGCCCCTCTTCTTATGCTTTTTCTTTTTCACACCTCCAGTCGCATTGGGCCCAGCCCTCGGTGAATGAGATGTCGATGCAAAGTGCGCCTGGCGCTTTTTGCCCTTTTGGAACTCCTTCTATGCCTTACGCAGCGTGGACATCAGCTCTCTAAGAGTCTGCTCTTGGTTCAACATGTTGTAGTTCATGATGAACCCACTCCAAGTGTCGGGGAGAGACTGCAAGATCAAATCTATAGAGGTCTCTATCTCAAAGACAATCCCCATTTGTCCAAGCTGCTCAATATCGGCAATCATCTATGTCACGTGATGTTCAAAAGACGTACCCTCCGACATCCGAGCATGGAAGAGCTTCTTCTGTAATTCATATCTTTACGATCTAAGGTTAGATCGGTGTAGATCATGCAATTTCAACATGTTATAGGGATCCAATCCCTTGTTTTGTCGACGGAATTGCTGAGTCATAGCAGCAAGCATAATAGACTGAACAGTCGCGTTGTCATCACTATGAGTCTTCCAAAGCTCTAGCTCGAGCAACTGATCAGAAGTGGGCTTAGGCCCGAGAGGTCTCTCTATAATATATAGAAGCCTCTCAGATCCAAGGACTATCCTTAGATTGAGTTCCCAATCGGAAAAGTTAGTGCCATTGAAGAGATTATCGCCCATGATGATGTCCCAGACACTGTTTTTTCCAGTCAATTTAATTGTGATAATATAATTATCCAATTAACAATGTATGGTACAGTCCAACTGTTACAAGAAAAAAAACATTATATTAGTCCAACTAATAAAATAATTTTAACGAAATATTTGAAAGCGCGTAAAGCTTAGTATTTGAATGAAATTGCAAATTCAATACTAGCTTCCCACTATTTTTCGGCGAGCCTCTAACCCTCTGTCGAGTACTCGGGAAACCCAGTTTCCTAGTGGGCTAGGATCCTGTTAAATAACGCACAACCTTGACTTTGGCCAACAAGCTGTATGATATTTACCTAGGTAGATCTCGAAGATCAATTGGATCTCATCCAATTCCTAGATCTGGTAGGTGGACCTCCAAGTCCGAAACATATAACAATATATATGCCAATATATCCAATATATTTTCCTAACCTTTTCCTCTGAATCAACTAAGCCTTGGCTTTGGCACAACAAGCTTAATGATTCCAGTTAAGTGGGACCCATTGACGTGGGAAAGCTTCGTAATCAATGTCGATTGACAAGAAGTGATCTTGACTTTGGCCAACATATCACAACTTGGACAAGACACTGATATGGAACAAAGCCTTCATGATTCAAACACATCTGCGATTGACAAAGGCCTTGACTTTGGCCAACAAACCAATGCCAATCGTGGATCTTGAGTAAGAATCACTCAATGGAAGGAAATATCGCTTAATATGAATTGAGGGATTTTCGCGTAAATTGGCAACCAATTAATTATCTTTGTTAGGTCTCATCATCATACACCCTTAAACATGCATTCTAAACACATAATAAGGCGCGAAAGTAAATTAATAACGATATGCGGATGGATATTTAACAACTTGTTCCTAAAACAAATCACTTCATTTCCTCTCCCCGGCTAGCACTATTCTACTTCTACCCAATTACATAATACAATAATAGAAACCTCATTACATTGAGGGGAATTAGGTGAGAAGAGAATACAAAGAAATAATGAGAGATAAGGCTGGACACACAGGTCTAATTTATAAAATCCAAATTTACAACAATTTCTAAAATTGCCCTTTCCCTTCTAATATCCATCCGATATACGCTATTCATTCAACACATCCATATATTCATTCATAGCATGCAATTCAACCAATCTAATCCAATTAATTAGTCTTTGAATTATGTGATCATCCAATGTTCAAACAACGATTTGATTTTTGCGCGAGTCCAACTCGTTTGAGAATAAGTACTCAAAGTACGAATTCTTGAATTATATCGAACTACTCGTTAAATCTAATTTAATTCGTATTCAATACTAATTCATTTATTTAATTCCAAATTAAATATCTACACTTTTAATGCGCTTCAACGACTTAGATTCCAAATCTAATCTTATCGGGTCTCAAAGCCCAACTAACATCCAATGTTCGTTTAATTAAAGTCCGATGGGCTTTCAATTGATTTCATAAGGCATGGGCTTTGATCAATATGGGTCAAACCTAATTACCAAGCCCAATTAAGGAATCACCCTCATTTGCCAAGAAAACAATTTTAGCCCATAAGGCCCAATTTAACTTTTAAAGCCCATTTATTATATTTGGACTTAATGGAATGATTTAGGCCCAATTTGGATCCAATCCAATTGGTCTAAACCAAATTGGCCCAACCAAGCCCATTATGCCCAAATATAACATTTTCAAGCCCAATTCAAAATCAAGCCCAATTAACCAAATTTTAAAATTCCAAATTTTATAATTCAATTAATAAGTGTAATACATCAATTAATTACCCAAATTAATATTTCCAAAATAAAATTTAACTAATTAATTATGTATCGTAGTATTCAATTAATGTCCAACATTCTTGAATCAAAAAATCAAGTCCATTACATGCTAACAAGCTCTCGGCAATGGTAATGAATTTTGTCCGAATTCATTTTTCAATCCGATTGAATTTTAAATCGACATATCCCAATCGTTTCAAGTCATCCAATGATCTACGAAACAAAAAATACCAAGACTTGTAGGGTAACTACACATTTGGCCAAGCCTAAACATGGGCAAAAAATTGATCCAATCAATATTTCATGAAATTGATCCAATACAACCTCAATATATCATCATTCAAGCATACTCAATCAATCAATTTTATCAAATCATGCTCAAAATAATTTTACCCAAATTTTACCCTAATTCATTTCATGCTCATTTTGGCTCAATGATACCATTGTTGGGTTTCTAGGTTTAATCCCAAGATCAAATCAAGCTTAAAATGTGAATGAATAACAAAGAAGAGTGGCAGAAACACACTTACAATGATCGGCTTTTGGATGCGTTGATCAACAAAAATTTTCCTCCAAGATGATTTGTTGAATTCGGCCAAGGGACACCACAAGCTCCAAGCTTTGCTTTGTGTTTTCCAAGCTCTCAAGTTGGTTTCCCTAACACCTTGTATGATCCTTGATGAGTGCTAGCTCTTTGAAAAATTTTGCAACAAAATTCTTCTATTTCTTCCTTCAAAATTTCGGTGATGAAGAAGAACATTTGGGAGAGTTTTTCTTTGTAGTTTCGGTCAAAGAGAGAGAAGAGTGAAGCTTGTGTAAATGATTTCCAAAATCAATTAATTGATAGACCAAATTTTGGTTTGGTAAAAATCAATTAAAGCTTGACTTTGGAGTGTAAAATAAGTCAACAATTAATTCACCTAAACCCATCAACCAAAAGCTACTAAAGGTGACAAGTGAAGTGACATTTGATGTGACATGTGGGCCCCACTCGATTCCGAATGCGAGTGGGCCCACAAACACTCACGGGCTCGGGTTCGCTAATTCCGAATTAAGAACTTCCGTCGCGACGTAATTAAATAGAATTTAATTAAATAATTATGCCTAGTAAAATTACTATTCACGTCGCTAACGAATTAATTCTAATTTAACTCGTTTGCCCGAATTAAAATCTAATTTTAATTCCGCGTCGAAATCTAATTTCGTTTAATATATCAAATATATTATTTTATCGATTAATTCCAAATTAATATTTTTCTCTCTTCAAATAGTATTTTATCCCAGATAAAATCTCTCCGCAATTAATCCCAGATTAAATAAGCTCGAATCATACGTCATCGGTGAATCTTCGGGAAGCGACCCAAGAGATCCCTGGATATATTGGCAGTCAATCCGGTCGTCGGACTATCCGAACACGTACGTACCTAGTACTACGTTTTTACCGATTTACGAGACAAGGTTGGCTTCTAGCAAAGTTCCATGCCTACCCAATTCTCCAGAAATATTCTTAATGGAATATACGATCTATAACAGGCGTAGTATACGTAGTATTTCGTATTGTGATCCAGTATCGGATGTCACATGCAAGGCTTGGGGCTGGTACTGTGTCTGCCCCGTACGAAGCATATATCGGATCACTAGCAACTAGTCTCTTTATAATCGGATAATCATGACCTAGTCATATTATCCCGATGGTTGCAACCCTTAGAGAACCAGTTCTGTATCCCTGCGTGACCATCATCTCCATATGACTGAAGTGATACTTCTGTCTTGACATCACACCCAATACACTACGATTCTCAATAAACCCAGAAGAGACGTACACAGAACCTGTTAAAGTCCTGGACGACCAAAACCAAAGGGTATTGATTGTCGCAAGTACAAGCGATGCAAGTCTCAGGTTAAGACCAAATACACCTACCCTGATGCGGACTCCCATAGACACATAGTCATACTACCAATGGGATTCTGCGGGGTCTATCCAGAGCGAAGCTGTTTTCCGTACCATTGGTGAAACACAACCTCCTACCACACTTGTATAAGTATCCAATACTTAAATATATGAGAACTATGTTTTTATGCTTCCATAACACACACAAGTGCAATACTAGTTTATTCCGTATTATCGATGTCCAGTCTCGATAATACTACGACTAGGGATATTTAATGATTAAACTGTCGTGGATTGATACTGTCTCATATCATCTCAATCCGGAACTAATCATAAGGACATTCATCATTCACACATTTAAGTAATCTAATTACGAAATGATAAAAGGCAATTTCATTGTCACATAGTTAATTTGTACAAAACCACAATGTTTTTACAAACAGTGACGCTATGGGTCATAACTGTCCAACATTGGTCGCAAGTATGAGTTTTTGGGTGGAAATATAATCTCTACCATACATTTCTCACTAAATAGTGTGACCTTTGACTAGATGATCTTGTGCTATTGTTGGGGCAGTTGTGGAACCCCTAGGGTCGGATCGGTGCCCCGGGCAGAGGAAATGGTTATAACCCATGGATATCAAGTATTGGTGTAATTTTAAATTATTTAATGAAATACTATATTCCATTACGAGTGTATAGGAAAAAACCGGGACTGAATCGGAGTCTGGAAGCTCCAGAACGAGCGAAAACAAAATCGGCGTGCGCCAAGGGCTCGACGCGCGTGAAGTACACCCGCTAATTTTTATTTTAAAACCAACATTAACACATTTTATAGAATAAAAATCAAGTTTTTGAAAATATCAAATATTTTTCAAAAAACATAAATTTATTCTAAATATGCACTTGCGTAAATTTTGAATCCAATACACAAACCAAATTAGAATCCCAATAAGAAATGTCTCGTGAACAATTCTAGGTCACCCAAAGGTGGTCAAGTGATTCTAGAATGGTAGTTATAGCTCTAAGCTTTAATCTAGAGTTCCAAACTCTTATTAATTGTGTCATGTCCAACATGAACATCTTTGACCTAGTTACAAGCATGTTGTATTTATACTTCTAAAGTATTCTAACATAATTGATTAGCCTTATTTCAACATTAAGCTACGTGATCATGCATCTAATACACATATAAACATAGCTTTGGAGAAGATCAAACATTACTTTGTAAGCTTGATGCAAGATCTAATCTACTTCTCCTTGTTGAAATTGTTGGAGAACCTCCAAGAGTGCAAGCTTGACTCCAAGATCCAATCTTGTTTCCAATATTTCCAAGCTTTACTTCAAGATCCAATTTTGATTTCTCCTAGATGAAATATTGTAGATACCTCACAAGTTTCTCTAAACACTTCTCTAACTTAGGCTAATCTCTCAAGAATTTGCTTATGCTTGTTATTTTTTTTCTTGTAATTAAAACCTTCATAAAGCTTGCTATTTATAGCAAAACTTAGGCAATTTTTAATTAATAAAAGTTGTAATCAAATTTTAAGTGGACTCAATCTAATTTGTCCAAATATGTATAATTAGGTTTAACTAATCTCCATTGTCTCCCACTTTAATTTAATCCAATTAAATCAAGCCAATGATTAGGAAATGGATTAGTTAAATGTTTGTCACATTGATGTAATATAATTAAATCAAGCCAAAACAACATATTATTACATATTTATAATTATCATAATATCCTCAAATGGTAGAGATAATTATGATTTTACAATTAAGTCTTTGTGTAATTATTGAATTAATCCAATTAGGTCAAAGTAAATAATCAATGTTATCCAATAACACTTGATTATCTTATTTGATAATTATAATATCGAATATTAACTTTTATCAAAATTAATCGGCTACTCAAGTGCTCAACGAGTACACTTCATATTGGGACTCTCTAAGTTCAGACACGTTCGTCATATAAGCCTAGCTAATATATACGTAATTTGGCCACCTCTGAATTCGCGAAGAACACGAACGACCTTTCTGAACTATACAAGTCGAGGTCATCACATATGTTTAATAATATGTCCGTCGTAGGTTATCCAAGTTATACTTAGGAAACATAGAATACACCATCAAGTTTCCAAGGCGCATATCTCATATCGACATGTCCACGATTATTTACAACTAATACGATCCACCCTAGGTGATCGGCTTTGGCCAAAGTCTTTAATAATCATGACTTAACTCACATGGATACCTAAACCCCTAATGGTACATATGGTCCGACGGATCCTATCTTACTTCACACTTGATTACTGAGTGCATCGGTCCACACCCAACGAACATCTAGAGGCCAGAACATGAAAGGTTTTTAACATACATGGCATCAAAGTGTGGAGGATCTCGCACAAAATCAATGTTATCCTATAGTCAAAGGATTACATATGCTACTCAACTCGAGGAGATTCCTATTGATGGTGGTGTGTACTTCCAACTATTAGGAATCACATGTGAGTCATTCAGTATTCGCTCCAACGAATACCCACATGTCTATACGAGTTTCCAAAACTCATGGTACATCGCGTTAAACCATTGGAACTTCAATTCCAATATACGACATGTGCTAGTCTTCTAGATTATAGGAATTCGATCGTATTCCAAAATAAACGACTAGGAATATTTACTTTAAGAACAGTTTACATCTAGTGTCAAGACTATTCTAAGGTCAATGTCATTCTTAGCATATTTATACATCAATTTAATATGTGTAATGACAATTCCTATCTTGATACGCACACGATATCATGACCATCAGTCCACACCCAAAAAACAGGCGGAGGTCTGATCATGATTTGATCGTTGACGTGACTGCCATCAAAGTATGTAGGATAATTCATATATCCATAGTGGTATCTCAAGTCGAATGACCACTATGCTCGCTCAACTCGAGAAGGTTCCTATTGACGTTGGTGTACCATATATTAGGAAACCTTCAGTGAGTCGTTCAGTGTCTTATCAAATAATTACCTATATGTCTATAAGAGTCTCCCAAGACTCATGGTTCACTGGGATAAACCATCAGACCAAGTCACGATATATGACATGTACTGGTCAACGGATTTTACTAACCGACCCGTGTTAGTAAATCTTGACAAGAAACTTTATTTAAGGATATACAACTAATAATGCGCTTCCCAATGTCAATTACAAACTACGTTGTAATTGCGCACTATACTGTCAATCCTATGGTCTTTGTCTAATATACACGTATCACTGAACTAGATTCAGTTTCAATCTAATCGAGATTAGATCGAATAAGTGTATAAAAGACGAGGGTGCTACCAGTAAATTAGTAATATTATGGAAAATTGAACCGCTCGTATTAATAAATCGGACATAAATACGATCCGGATTGGCACTCGGAGCATCAACCCTAACAATTTCTCACACTTGCTCTAGTGTCAATCCCCAGTATCCTATACATATCTCAATGTGTATCACATATTGTGGCCCTCAAGAGCTTACCTTGCACTCAAGAGGTAGGCAACAACAAGTAAGCATGCTTTACAAATTGAGTCTGTCCAACAAACCCAACTGTTTTACTTAAACATCATCATTCATATTCTGTAGAATCTAAATTCTACTTCAATATGACTCAGACGCTATATTAGTATTGTGTTATAGCTACTGAGTTATCTAAGTATATATGGATCAAATCCAAAATACTATAAGACAACCGCAAGCACAAAACTAATATCAACACTTCTAATCATTGAGGTCACTATGCAACTTCATAAGTCAATAATTCATAAGTTGCAACTAATTCCACTAATTTAGTAGAATCAACACTGACACTCCCAGTTCATCTTTTCTGACTTTATATGACATAGACTATCTAATGTCATAATTAGAATCAAAACTAATCTGACCTTATGGTTGCTGACTAAATTCTCCATGTATAAGAAACTCGTTCTTAATATCTCAAAGATCACAAAGTACATGTTTCTAGATCCATCATATGGTCTGCAGCATATCAAAATAACTCGTAACAATTACAGTTAAATTGATATCTATAATCGCACATAATACAATATTCATCATGCCATCATCTTATGACGCATAATATTGACTAGACTTTTTTTGGAAAGATAAACACTATATATGTAATATCGACAAATGAATCATCATTTACGAAAGATAAACACTATATATGTAAAAGACACGTTAACTGTCAAACAGTTATACTAACTGTCATACAGATAGTCTTACTATGTCATGTATTAGATCATATCTAATATGCGATTAATAGGAGTATCTCACAGGTCTCTTAATTTTATATCTTATATAAAACTTTATATCAAATATACAGAGACAACTCCCAATGCAAACACGGAAAAAAGAATACTTAAGGATATATAACACTAGAAAGAAATTTGTACGCTCCCACTGACCCTACTGACAAATACATATTCTCTATATTTCGATAAAACCAGACAATCTGACTGATATCAAAATCAGAGAACACGAATTTCTGGAAAGCTTATCTGAGTCTACAGTAGGCTCTATAAGCCAATATATCAAACTGTAATCTTAGCAGAATACAAACTTTAGGGCCATTCAAGAATGAACTTCTTCAAACAAAGAAATCACGACGGATTCCTTATTCGAAGAAATCACTCAAGAACGCCAATTTGCATTCTTTAGCCAATATACAATTTAATATCAACATTAACCAACGGATCCTTAATTGTCCAATCTGTGCGACAAGAGACAAGCTTCCTCAGAATCGACAATAGACTACTGAGTACAACCTTTCTCACTGTTATACTAAAAAGGTCAAATCTTTATCGAGCTCACTTTGCTTTTGTTGCGCAAACAATTTGCACATTTTATGAACTATTCATAACGGAAGCCTAATCAAGTTCAAAACTTGATTGTAATAAGCCATGAACAATCTTAGATCTATGGTTCAATGCTAATTTCCGAATTCAATATCAAATATCGCTCCCACTATAAGTAATATGATAATTTTCTTCGATAAGAAAACAACAAAATCATTAAGTGTCAAATACTTTGTAAATGATTCTGACATCCTATTGAACTTATACGGAAGATGTCCAAGGGTCTTTTCATATTATTAATTATGTAGTTCCACTTTAGTTTATTATTCTCAAATTTGACTTCACTAAGTCAAGTCTTTTGTACAATCGTCAACATCCAATGTTAACCATCTAGTAACAAAACAATTTTATTACTCGGGATCGTAGAAAAGATATTCTATCAAATAAAATACAGTATTCTATTAAATAGAATAAACGATAAACCTTTTACTTGTACCTCTGAGGCGCAAATACTTTCAATTATATAACAATTATACAAAAGAAAGTCTCGAATCTCAAACTTTTCAAGATTCGAAATTTCTAGTACACATATCATATATGTAACTGTAGGAACAAATGGAACTTGAATTAAAGAGACGAAATAGTGTTACCGGAGCATAACTCCAGGATTATTGAAACTAATTCGGTAACATTCAATATCAATGAATCAAATCATCTAAGATTCGATAACTCTCATTGACTAGTTCCATCACAATGGAATCATGGCAGTTTAATATTGAGTAAGAATAATATTAATTAAATAACTATAGAACTAATTACCTTAAATTCATGCGTTTAAACAAATCAAACATCTTCGAACAATTCAAAGACACGCAATGAATTTCTAAAGATACAGTTTTCAACATTACAGATAAAATATCTTTGAACTATTCAAAATATTCTATCCGAGTTTCATTAGAAACATATTGGCAGTTCTTGAACAATTCAAGACGTTCAACATGCTCTCTATTAGAAACTCGTAATAAAGTCATGAAAATTCATCAACTAAGTTACAGAGCATAGAAAACTATCTAAGGCAATTTTCTAATGCATTAAACTACACACATCAATGTATTAGTTTAATAAATCTGTGGTCCAATGACAATCATTGGTTAAATGAGATTTAATCACAACCTGAATACAATATTCATTAAATGGATAAGGATATGTGGTGTGATATCATATCAGACCATCCTTTACCATAAGGAATAAGTATCTAATGCTTTTACGATAAAATCTCATAATGCACAGTTCTAAGTCATTTATTTTACCGAATATTTTATTAACGTTTATCTTTTCAATAATGACACTACTAGTCGTATTAAAATATGTAACAACTGTTTAAACTAAACAATTAACTATCCAATAGTCACAAGTTCTGATATCAAATATCAAAACAGATATTATACATCATTTTAAATAACTAGACGGGAGATCTGGTATCCAATACCTACAGTTGTCGTATTGCGAGAATCAATATTCTCTATACACAACTACATGTATCTCCTTTCTTAAGCTTTATAATTTGCGTTCAATCATTTACAACATTTGCAAATAATCGATTAGCAAATTGTGTCAGACACGTGACTTCTAAAAGTCACTAAAGCCAAGAAATGTCATTATAAGACAAACAAATACTAAAGGCGTTTTCTTAATGCTAGTCAAGAATCTCGAGACATGAACTATTCAAGTCAATTCTTACCGCACAAGAAACAATTCTAACTGGACTAATATCCTAGACAGATATACATTTAGATTACCTAATCGTGACTTAGAAACTAAGTCACAAACCATCTTGATTTTCAAGAGAATCGGAACAACAGTTCCCGATGGTTTGAACTAATCTAACTATGCCTAAGTCTACTATCTTTCTAGAACCTATTCTAGAACTACACAACCATAAACAAAGTCAGAAAACTATATTCAAGAAATATAAATGCAGTGGATTAGAAGTATAATTCTATAAGCAGTATAGAATAAAGGAAAACGAAAGCAGTAAATTCCATAATGTTACACACTACTTGAGTTATGGATTTTAAACTCAGCAGTGTCTCCCACTACTTTATGTAATACCGTAATCCCCAACGGACAACGGGAATTCAATAATTAAATCGAATTCCATAGTGAGAGTAAGATACCATGAATATATTTCGACTCACAGCTTTGGCACGTTCTCGCCTACGTATATTCATTAGGTAGACAACTCATTGTCAATCACTCGCTAGTGACTCCTGGTTTTGGTCCTGACCGTTTCTCGCTGTGACAGCTTTGGCACGTTCACAGGGAGGCGTATCAAGGCTACACTTGTCAATGACATACTCAAGCTACCTGTGTAGTCCTTACAGCTTTGGCACGTTCAGGATTTCCACTTTCACTTGAATTTGTCCATTATCAATATACAAACGGTATGGATAATAATTCTATAACTACACCCTCACAGTTTTGGCACGATCTCGGATGCACTTATAGAAAAATACCCATAAACCGTACTGACAAGACGGACCAAGAAACATGTATCCAATACATGTTACTTTACAGCCATATTTAAAAGTGGGGATTTTCCTACGGAAGCTATACTCTACATCCAATGCAGAATTTTAATCTAAATCATTTTCTAAACAATTTAATTCTACCTTAGAAAACATAACTCAATCTAACAATTAAATTTCCGTTACATGTTCGTTAACGTAGAACCGAAAAGTAAAGAAACATATCTAGATTCTAAGTATGTGCGAACATTAAAATGGGATTAAATATCAAATATCAAGCATGAATAATGTAATGGATGAAGCATCAGACCCGCTCTGATACCATTTTTGTTGGGGTTTTAGGTGTGGGGCGCAGCGGAATGCGCGGTTCGGGTGAAATCGTATTTTAAAACATTTTCAAAATACCGAATAAATTATTCAATATCTAATATGAATAATTTATTTATATTTCACCTAAACCTATTTATTCAATATCAAATATTGACATAAACTAGTTGAAAACTCGTGAAACTTTTACGAAAACTGTTTTTCCGTAAAATTTCCTAAAACGCATTTTTGACCGAATCGACTACCCGACACTTACGGAAACTGCCCAGGTCAGCTCCAATAGGGTCGGGGCAGTTCACGGGCTGCCCGAACAGGGACTGAATCACTGTTTTCATAGCCGTCACTCGGTTGGCTCAAAATCCACCCGGTAACGCCGTTTTTGATCGTTTTCGTTCATTTCAAGTCGGAAACACTTTCCGGTAATTGTGCCAACTCCCAAAATACATCCATTACATTCGTAGGACATCAAAAACATCCCAAAATTTCCAGTTTAGGCAGATCTGATCTGCAGACCAAATTTCTTATTTTTCATGCTTTAAAATCCAATTTTCAAGATCAAACAAATTAATCCATAACACCAACTAAAGTCACCACACATGAGGAACTCTAGAATAATTTTAGGTTATATTAGAGAGTTTCAATAACTCTAGAATAGAAACAAATTTGTCCAACAATAATTTGAACAAAATTGGAATGTAATTACACTAATTACTTCCTTAAACACTTCACACATGCTTATTAGCTTCCAATTCATCCATCCAAGCCAAAAGCCCCAAATTTTGACAAGTAAAGGAAACCTAGAACTTTTATAATAACTCAAGAAACAAGAAACATGCTTTCTAGACTTTAGGATGTAGAGAGTTACCTTTAAATCTCATAAATCCTTAAACTTTCGTGAATCACACTTTATCAAAATGGAAAAAATTGTTTAATGTTAATAAATTTCTAATATATATATATAGAAATGGCATGTGTCAAAATCTCATTTGACGAATAATTAATGTGTATCTAATCGTATTATGTATCGAATACAAATACAAATACACAATAATTTTTATCGGACAAAATCCCCTAATACATGTGTTATCGTTTAACTGATTAAACGAACCGAATTAACTCATTTAATCCAGTGAAGTATTATGAATAATCCGTATTATTCATATCGAGTTTCCCAAGTGCTCAACGAGTACACTTCATATTGTGGGACTCTCTAAGTTTAGGTCTATCCGTCACGAAATCCAATTTCGTGTCCATAATCCACCCACCTATGGATTATGACGACCACGGATAATCTCGCTAAACTATGCAAGCCAAGGTCACTGCATACGTATAATCCCTCCGTCACAGGCCATCCGTATTATAC
Organism: Zanthoxylum bungeanum; assembly: GCA_019454045.1. Lineage (NCBI taxonomy): Eukaryota > Viridiplantae > Streptophyta > Magnoliopsida > Sapindales > Rutaceae > Zanthoxylum > Zanthoxylum bungeanum. The sequence continues at coordinate 17,817 of SKCR01035625.1, read as the reverse complement.
ATGGGGTATAGATGAAAACGTCAAACCCGTTCGGTATAATACAATCGACTTTCAATTTACAATCTCTAAATAACACTCGGAACTGATTTTCGAAGTTATACCACGGCCATGGATTTACTATATCGTAAACACGTGAGGATGCCTATGCCCTGTACATAGGACTGACGGATCCTATCTTGATACACACATGATATCATGAGCATCAGTCCACACCTAACGAACAGGCGGAGGTTTGATCATGATTAGATCGTTGACGTGACTGCCATCAAAGTATGGAGGATAACTCATATATCCACAGTGGTATCTCAAGTCGAAGGATCACTATGCTCGCTCAACTCGAGAAGGTTCATATTGATGTTGGTGTACCATATATTAGGAAACCTTCAGTGAGTCGTTCAGTGTCTTATCAAATAAACACCTACATGTCTATACGAGTCTCCCAAGACTCATAGTTCACTGGGATAAACCATCGGACCAAATCACGATATACGACATGTACTAGTTTTAGCGGATTTTACTAACCGACCCGTGGGCAACTCGAGATCACCATAACCCAGTGACCTTGATACCACTCCAACCCCTTCAGAAGAGGAAAATCAATCCTTCACCATTAGACACCCTCGCCCTGACCTAACTTGATAGGCGCTTTAAAATTACCTATGCCATATTAGACAAACTACGGGAGAGATTCAGTATCCCCAGCAGGATTGGTTTGTACGTTCCTCAAGAAGGAGATTATGCAAGCCGACCAAATGACTGTCAGGTTGCTCTATGTGCTACCTTCTTCGATATGGGCCTGCACATGCCCATCCAATGATACTTTGCCAAATGATGGTAGCGATGAACTTGGCCCCTTGTGTTGGACAGTTATGACCCATAGCGTCACTATTTGTACAGATCATGGTGTTGTTGTACAAATTAACTATGTGACAAAGGATATTGCTCTCTTATCATTTGTGATTAGATCACCAAGATGTATAAATGTTAGAAGGTCCTTATGATTTGTTCCTGGATTGAGATGATATGAGACAGTATCAATCCACGAAGGATAAATCATTAAATATCCCTAGTCAGAGTATTATCGAGATTGAACATCGATAATGCGTAAAAGACTAGTATTACACTTGTGTGCGTTGTGAGGGCATAACAGCATAGTTCTCATATATTTGGGTATAGGATACTCATGCAAGTGTAATAGGAGGTTGTGTTTTACCGATGGTACGGGAAACAGCTTCGCTCTGGATAGACCCCCTCGGAATTCCATTGGTAGTATGACTATGTGTCTATGGAAGTCCAAAATCAGGGTACATGTATTTGGTCTTAACTTGAGACTTGCACCGCTAATACTTGCGACAATCAATATGCTTTGGTTTTGGTCGTCCAGGGCTTTAACCAGTTTCTGTGTATGCCTCTTCTGGGTATATCGAGAATCGTAGTGTGTTGGGTGTGATGTCAAGACGGAAGTATCACTCCAGTCATATGGAGATGATGGTCACGTAGGATACGGGACTGGTTCTCTTAAGTATTACAGTCATCGGGATAATATGACTAGGTCATAGTTATCCGATATAGAGACTAGTTACCAGACATCCGATATATGTTTCGTATGGGGCAGACATAATTCCAGCCCCAGGCCTAGCACGTGACAATCTGATACTGGATCGACATGCACAATACTACGTATATTACGCCTGATATAGATCTTATATTCCTGTAAGGATATTTCTAGAGAATTGGGAGGCATGGCGCTTTGCTAGAAGCCAACCTTGTCTTGTAAATCGGTACAGACGTAGTACTAGGTACTTACGTGTTCGGATAGTCCGACGACCGTATTTACTGCCAACATATCCGGGTATCTCATGGGTCGCTTCCCGAAGATTCACCGATGACGTATGACTCGCACCTTAATTAATCTGGGATTAATTAGATGAGAGAGAAAATTAATCTGGGATTATTGCGGAGATATTTTATCTGGGATAAAATATCTTTTAAAGAGAGATAACGATTAATTTGGAATTAATCGATAAAATAATATATTCGATATATTATACAAAATTGGATTTCGACGCGGAATTGAAATTGGATTTTAATTCGGGCGAACGAGTTAATTTAGAATTAATTCGTTAGCGACATGAATAGTGATTTCGCTAGGCATAATCATTTAATTACGTCGCAACGAAAATTTGTTAATTTGGAATTAGCGAACCCGAGCCCGGGAGTGTTTGCGAGCGCATTCGCATTTCGAATTCGAGTGCGGCACACAAGTCACATCAAGCGTCAAATCGCTAGTCGCCTCTAGCGTCACATCATTCGTCAATCAAGTGATAGATGTCTTTCACTTTGAGTGATTGACACCAGACACTATTCATTGATTGATGGGAGTTGATGTTGGTGGTTGTAAGCTTTAATTAGTTAGACTTTTGAAAGCAAAATGTTGTATATGATTTTAATAAAATCAATTACCAATTATTTACAACAACCTAACACACATTTCTCTTTTCTTTCTTCTCTCTCTCACTCGCCCAAGGGGCTCCATTTCTTTTCTTCTGTTATGCTCACTGCCGAGAGTTATAGGAGAAGGAAAATGTTGATTTTGTTGCAAAATCAAGGTGCTAGCACACATTCGGAGTCGTCCGTAGGTGATAGGGAAACTCACCTGTGGGCTTGGAATACCATTTGAGAAGCTTGGAGCTTGATGGAGATGGATTGAAGCCATATTTGAGGACTGCAAAACAGCCTACTGCCGAGCACTCTAGGAAGAGGTAGAAAAGTTTTGTTGTCCACCGCGTCGCTCAACCGATCATTGTGAGTATTCCGCAACTTCCTTTGATTGTATTCACACATGTTTCTTGCTTATTATTCGATCCTTGGGACCGTAGAACTCCAACAATGGTATCAGAGCGGAGTAAAGCATGAAATTTGATTTAGGGCTTAAAATTAGGTAAAATGTATTTGAGCATGATTTTATGAAATTGGATGATTGAGTATGCTTAAATGTGTTATAATTGAGGATTGATTGGATCAATTTCAAGAAAATGGTTTGGAACAATTTTCCCCAAAATGGTGAGGCTTGGCCGAATCTTCATAGCCCTAACTGTCTTGGTAATTTTGATTTTTTTTGTTCATTGGATGAATTGGAATCATGTTGGGTAATGTTGATTAAAGATTCAATTGGATTGTATATGCAATTTGACACAAAACCCTAAAAGCCGAGACTTTGGAAGCATGTATTGGGTTTGATTTTTGATAAAATGTGTTGGACATGTTTTGTTGTTAATGAGCGTGATTAATTATGTAATGCACTTTGAGTAATTAAATTGTGAAATTGGATTTTTTGTAATTTAATTATTTGGGCTTAAAATTGGATTTGGGCTTGTAATGTTGTAAATGGGCTTATTGGGCTTGGTTGTACCAAGTTAGGTTTAGGCTAAATTGGTTGGATCCAATTGGGCCCAAAACCGCTTCTATAAAGCCCAAATGAGACTAATGGACCTTTAATTATTTAATTGGGCCTAATGGGCCTAAATTGATTTCTAGGCTTATGGGGTAATTCCTTGATTGGGCTTTGGTTGCCGGAGCCCACGCCTTAAAGAAATTAATTAAAAGCCCATTGGGCTTTAATTAAATTAACGTTGGACGTTAATCGGGCTTTGAGACCCGTAACGATTAAATTTGGAATTTAAGTCGTAAAGGTTCATTAATAAAGTGTGTTATTTAATTTGGAATTAAATAGTGAATTAGTATTAAATACAAATTGAATTGGATTTAATTATGTAGTTTAATTTAATTCAAGAATTCGTACTTTGAGTACTTATTCGCAAAACGAGTTTGACTCGCGCAAAATCAAATTGTTATTTGAACATTGGATGGTCACTAATTATCAGATTAATTAATTTGATTAGATTGATTGATAACATGCTTGTGTGAATGAATAATGTATATCGGATTGATATTAGATGGGTGGGGCAATTTTAGAAATTGTTGTAATAAATTTAGAATTTATTAATTGGACCTGCGTGTCCAGCCTAGCTATTACCTCTCAACTCTTTGTATTTCTCTTCTCACCTATTCTCCTCAATGTAAATGAGGTTTCTTTAGAAGTGTAGTGTAACGGGTAGAAGTAATACATGTGCTAGCGGGAGAGAAGAAATGGAGAGATTTGATCTAGGATCAATGTGTAAAGTATCCATCCGCATATCATTATTATTTATTATATGCACCTTTTTATGTATTTAGAATGCATGCTTAAGGGTGTATGATGATGAGACCTTAACAAAGATAATAAATTGGTTGCCAATTTGCACGCGAAAAACCCTCACAAAATATTAAGTGTTTTTCCTTCCATTGAGTGATTCTTACTCCAGATCCAAGACTGGCTTTGGTTTGTTGGCCAAAGTCAAGACCTTTGTCCGTCGAGAATGTGTTTGAATCATGAGAGCTCTGTTCCATATCGGTGTCTTGTCCAAGTTGTGATTTGTTGGCCAAAGTCAAGATCACTTCTTGTCCATCGACATTGATTACGAAGCTTTCCATGGTCAATGGGTCACGCTTAACTGGGATCACTAAGTTTGTTGTGCCAAAGCCAAGGCTTAGTTGATTCAGAGGAAAAATGTTAGGTAATATATTGGATATATTGGCATATATAAGATATATGTTTCGGACTTGGATGTCCTCCTACTGGATCTAGGAATTGGATGTGATCCAATTGATCTTAGAGATCTACGTACCTAGTTAATTATCATACAATTTGTTGGCCAAAGTCAAGATTGTGTGATATTTAACGGGATCCTAGCCCACTAGGAAACCCAGTTTCCCGAGTACTCGACAGAGGGTTAGAGGCTCGCCGAAAAATAGTGGCAGACAAGAATTGAATTTGCAATATTCGTTTAATTACTTGCCATACGCGCTCAAATCAATATCATTCGTCAAATAAATTAAATGTTAGTTGGACTAATATTTAATCATTGTTTTAATAAACAGTTGGACTGTATTCAAACAATTAAATTATAATTGATTAAATAGTTGGACTATAGTAATCATTATAATAAATAGTACCTAAATCGTTGATTAAATTGTTGGACTATTAAAATCAAGATATAATTGAAAGATTGACATTTAAGACATAATCCTAGGGAAAATGTATTTAAATGGTTTAATTTTTTCAAATTGGGAGTAAAGTTTCAGGATGGTCGTGGAAACTAATAAGTTACTTTATTTGATAAAATAACATATTACGCCTAAGCCCGGAGTTAAGCAAATAGTAGAGCATGATCTTTGGAAGATTTATGTGATGATAACTTTAGTGCTTAATCCATTAAGTTTGCCAAGTAGAATCCTTAATTTCTTCGTCAAAACTAAGGGTTAAATCCTTAAAGTATGATAATGAAATTGAATGATCTTCATAGATCTATTCTTAGATCTTAGAAGTTAAATTGCAATAGTTAACTCTTGGAGAGTTAATGGCTATTCTCAATGAGACAAAGCCAAAATTTGCAATAAGGCAAGTAGCGCAAGGCGCACCTTATTTCGATATTCTAGAAACCCGAGGCTTGGCCAAAGGCTTCTAGAATGTGGAAAAGGGTAAATGCAAAATCATTATAGTCTTCTAGGAAGATAAATGACATATCCCAAAATGTCTGCCTAAATTGTGGCAAACGGGATTGCGGAAGCGTGACTGCCGTTTGGACAAGGCAGACATGAAGGAATTGAAAACAGGCAAGGCTCTGACTTCAAAAATGATTGTCATAAATATGTTCACTACTAGTAATAAAATTAGATTTTAAATACTTAGTGTGATACATAAATATGTACTGATGTTTAGAATCTGCTATGAGCAGGATACTGACTTCAATTGAGATTAATATGCGGATTGGAAACGGGACGAAAGTCGCTGTTTTAACCGTAGATACCTAATTTTAGGAACTACCCTTCGGGTGTGTACCTAAATTTGGAAACTGTTATAATATAACTAGTTTGACTAGAAACATTATCTTTATATCAGTGTTTATCCGTTGCGGATATACCTTTATATTCTAGAACAATAAAGTGTTTCATTATATAAAGATGATATGAGATAAATACATTAGATGTAAATAACAGAATTTATATTTTGAATATAAATAAATATCAAACATATAACATGACAAACAAATAGCTCGAACTGATTTGATCAGAAGAAACTAATTTATGGCATTGTTGTCTGGGACACAATTAAACCAGACTAGTATATCCACACTTTCGAATAGTGGGTACAATGACAAATTTGATTCTAATCAAATAAAGTCTACGAATCTAGTTTATTGGCAAAAGTGCCTAAAACACTATTTACTTGGTAAAAGTGTTAATGTCACCGATCTGTTAGCCCTAGTTCATAGTGAAGCAAGTGGGCCCATATCTAGCTAGGCTAGAGGTGGATATGAATATTTTGTGACCTATACGGATGTGGCATCGCTTTATGGTTATGTGTTTCTTTTGAAATGCAAATCGGAAACTTTTAAAGTTTCGACACGAAATAGACAAACAGATCGGCTATAGTATTATACCGTCACGGTAAGACCGTAATGGAAAATACTTAAGCGATAAGTTTCTAATATACTTGAAAGAGTATAGTATTCTTTCAATGAGGACTCCTCTAGGAACACGTCATCCTGACGCTGTGTCCGAACAGAGTAACCGAATTTTGTTGGACATGATAAGGTTAATCATGAGTCGCTCTGAGCTACCATTTCCTTCAACGGATAAGCTTTAAACAGTGCATAACTTATTTTGAATAAGGTTCCATAAAAATCTGTTTGACAGACTTCATATTAGATATGAACAGGAAAGAAACTGGGTTTTCTCATTCCTGAAAATTTGGGAATGTTAGGCATATGTTTGGATGATACCAAACTAAGACCCAAATCGGATAAGTGCCAATTGTAGGTTATCCTAGGGATACGAAGGTATAATACTTATACAACTCACAAGAGAACAATTTAATTATTGCTCACCATGTGGTTTTCTTAAGAGGAATACCGATATGCAGTGGTAAGTGGGAGGATGGTAAAACTCGATGAAAATCAGAGTAATACTATTCTAGGCGCTGATTCCTTAATGGAACACAAATAGTTCATCAAGGATGAAATTATACCAGTAATCTTCGAATACACAAGAACTACGTAAGTCGGAGAGAGTCAGAAAACAACCTGGGGTATGGGTTTCTGATCTCACCTCATAAAGATGTTAATCTTATTGAGGTATACCAACTGACTACGTATGAGGAAGTGATACAAGGTATCGACTCCCTATTATGGCAAAGTGCCATGAGTCCAAAATGGATTCCATGTATATCAACCAAGTTTGGATACTAGTTGATGTAGCGCAAGGCATTGTGCCTATTGGTACTATATAAGTCTTCAAGGAAGACATACATGTATGGCAACATACCAACGTATAAAGCTAGGCTTTTAGCGGAAAGGTGTCGTCATCAACATTATGTTGATTAAGATTCAACCTTTTACCTGTTGCCATGGTAAATCCATTTGGATAATGCTTACTTATGCTGCATGTTTCATTCATGAAATATGCCAGCTGGAACGGCAAAATCACTTTCCTTAAACGGAAACCTTTTGGAGGATGTTTACAACATCTTGTCGGTTTTGTCGTACACAAACTAGCAAACAAGGTTTGCAGGTTATTCGATCCTTGTTTCGATTGAAGCAAGCATTGAATTCTTGGAATTATCGTTTTGATGTAATCATAATAGTTTACGATTTAATTCAAAAACGGAAATGATTCTTGTGTAGGTTAGTGGGAGCGCACTGACAGTGGCTGTCCTATAAATAATGATAATATGTCATTTCTTGGAAATGACATTCCAATAAAACAATCGGCGAAAGCTTGGATTTCGAGAAAACTCTCAGAGAAATCGTACATTGAAAAATGTACGTGACCTGGTGTCTCATACGCTTTGAGCATATGGAAACACAATCAGGCCAATCCAAGTGATAGTCACTGGATTAATGTTGGGAACATCCATTAGTATCTTAGAGATCTAAGGATGATGTCTTAATCTATGGAGAAGAAGAACTTGAAGTGACTGGGATCACTACTACAAGTTTCCCAATCGATAAATAGACTATAAGTCACAAACGGTACTATACAGTTTGAATAAAGGAACATTGAGCTGGAAATCTTCCAAGCAAGATACCGTTACCGAATAAACAACAAATGCGGGTTATTGCTGCAGCTGAGGCAGCAATGGAAGCCATTTGGGTCGATAATAATCTAATTAGATTAGATATAGTTCTGTTAGCAGCTGAGCTAGGCTACAGCGCAAGCTAAAGAATTAATGGTCTCATCAACGATCCAGATATATACTTCGATATTCATCTGATTCAATCGGATCATACATCGTGGCGATGTGATGATCGAATTGTTGGACAATTATGACCCATAGCGTCACTATTTGTACAGATCACAATGTTGTTGTACAAATTAACTATGTGACAAAGGAGATTGCACTCTTATCATTTGTGATTAGATCACCTAGATATATAAATGATGAGAGGTCCCTATGATTTTTTCCTGGACGGAGAATGATATGAGACAGTATCAGTCCACGAAGGATAAATCATTAAATATCCATAGTCAGAGCATTATCGAGATTGGACATCGATGAATGCGTAAAAGACTCGTATTACACTTGTGCGCGTTTGTGAGAGCACAACTACATAGTTCTCATATATTTGGGTATAGGATACTCATGCAAGTGTAATAGGAGGTTGTGTTTCACCGATGTTACGGGAAACAGCTTCGCTCTGGATAGACCCCCTCGGAATTCCATTGGTAGTATGACTACATGTCTATGGAATTCCGAAATCAGGGTAGGTGTATTTGGTCTTAACCTGAGACTTGCACCGCTAATGCATTGACAATCAATATACTTTGGTTGAGGTCGTCCAGGGCTTTAACCGGTTTCTGTGTACGCCAATTCTGGGTATATCGAGAATCGTAGTGTGTTGGGTGTGATGTCAAGGCGGAAGTGTCACTCCAGTCATATGGAGATGATGATCGAGCAAGGATACAGAACTGGTTCTCTATATAAGGTTGCAACCGTCGGGATAATATGACTTGGTCATGATTATCCGATATTAAAGAGACTATTTGCTCGTCATCCGATATATGCTTCGTACGGGGCCGACACTGTACCAGCCTCAGGCCTCACATGTGATCATCCGATACTGGACAGAAATACGTAATACTACGTATACTACGCCTGATACAGATCCTTATATTCCTGTAAGGATATTTCCGGAGAATTGGGTAGGCATGGCGCTTTGCTAGAGGCCAACATTGTCTTGTAAATCGGTAAAACGTAGTACGAGGTACTTACGTGTTCGGATAGTCCGACGATCGAATTTACTGCCAACATATCCGGGGATCTCATGGGTCGCTTCCCAAAGATTCACCGATGATGTATGACTCGCATTTTAATTAATCTGGGATTAATTAGATGAGAGAGAAAATTAATCTGGGATTAATTTCGGAGATATTTTATCTGGGATAAAATATCATTTAAAGAGAGATAACGATTAATTTGGAATTAATCGGTAAAGTAATATATTTGATATATTAAACGAAATTGGATTTCGACGCGGAATTAAAATTAGATTTTAATTCGGGCGAACGTATTAATTTAGAATTAATTCGTTAGCAACGTGAATAGTAATTATGCTTGGCATGATTATTTAATTAAATTAGATTTAATAACGACGCAACGAAAAGTTCGTTAGTTTGGAATTAGCAAACCCGAGCCCGAGATTATTTGCGAGCGCATTCATATTTCGAATTCGAGTGCGGCAAATCAAATCAAGCGTCAAATCGCTAGTCGCTTCTAGCGTCACATCAGTCGTCAATCAAGTGATGGATGTCTTTCACTTTGAGTGATTGACGCCAGTCACTATTCACTGAGTGATGGATTGATGGCAAGTTGATGTGGGTGGTTGGCTAGCAATTAATACTATTTTGGAGCCAAAATTTTGGTATAGGTTTGAGAAATCAAATACCAAAATTAATTCACACTTTTATCTCTCTCTCTCCTCCAAATTTCTTTCTCTCTCACGCCCTTGGAGGGCTCATTTTCTCTTCTATTTTAGGCAGTGAACTGCCGTGACTCATGAAGGAAAAAGGGAAGTTAAGTGCGATTTTGTGGCAAAATCGAGAGTGCTAGCACACTCCGGGATCAATGCGAAGGTGATAGGGAAGTTCACCCATGAGCCGAGAATCGTTCGACGAAGCTTGGAGCTTGACGAAGGAGACCAAAATGGCACAAAATAGTGGGCTAGGCTGCTCCAGTTGCCGTGAGACAGTGAGCAGATTTTGATGTTTTCGTGGCCTCCGCGTCACTCAACCGATCGATATAAGTATTCCGCGACTTTCTCGATTTGTATTCGCACTTATTTCATGGCTTGTATTCGATCCTATGGACCTAGAAACTCCAATAATGGTATCAGAGCATGATTAAAAGCATGAAAAAGTTTAGGGCTTAAAATTGGGCAAACTTGATTTTGAGCATGATTAATTAAATTGGATGGATTAATATGCTTAAATGTGTTTGAATTTAGGATTGATTGGATCAATTTGTTGAAATTATGTTTGGAACAAATTTCCCCAATATTTTTGAGCTTGGCCGAAAATGTCTAGCCCTAATATATCTTGGGATTTTTGATTTTTGACAATTGGATGTGTTGGAAATCATTCGGGAATATGATTTAATGTCGATTGTGGAATTTATTGGATTGAATTGAAATCGGACGTAAAATCCCCAAATTACCGAGAGCATAAGAGCATGTAATTGGGTTTGATTTTTGATAAAATGTGTTGGACATTTTTAATGTTGATGGCATGATTAATTAGTACTAATTTTGTGTTTTGGAAATATTGATTTGGGTGATTAATTATGTTAATGCACTTTGATTAATTAAATTGTAAAATTGGATTTTAGCAATTTAGTTAATTGGGCCTTAAATTGGATTTGGGCTTGTTATGTTGTTATTGGGCTTATTGGGCTTTGTTGTAGAAAGTTGGGTTAAGGCAAATTGGATTGGATCCAATTGGGCCCAAAACCGCTTCCATAAAGTACAAATGCGACTAATGGACATTTAAAGTTTAATTGGGCCTAATGGGCCAAAATTGATTTAAAGGCTTATGGGGTAATTCCCGGATTGGACTTTGGTTATCGGTTTGACCCGAGTTGACTAAAAGTCCACGCCTTAAGAAATTAATTAAAAGCCCATTGGACTTTAATTAAATTGACGTTGGACGTTAATCGGGCTTTGAGACCCGTTGCGATTAAATTTGGAATTTAAGTCGTAAAGGTTCGTTAATAAAGTGTAGTATTTATTTTGGAATTAAATAGTGAATTAGAATTAAATACAAATTGAATTGGATTTAATTATGTAGTTTAATTTAATTCGAGAATTCGTACTTTGATTACTTATTCGCAAAAACGAGTTTGACTCGAGCAAAATCAAATCGTTGTTTGAACATTGGATGATCACTAATTATCAGATTAATTAATTTGATTAGATTAATTGATAACATGCTTGTGTGAATACATGGTTGCGATGCATGAATAATGTATATCGGATGGATATTAGATGGGTGGGACAATTTTAGAAATTGTGTAATAAATTTGATTTATTAAATTGGACCTGCTGTCCAGCCTTATCACTCATATTATTCTTTGTATCTTCTCTTCACCTATTCCCCTCAATGTAAATGAGGTTTCTTTAGAAGTGTAGTGTAACGGGTAGAAGTGATATTTGTGCTAGCGGGAGAGAGAAATGGAGAGATTTGATCTAGGATCAATTGTGTAAGTATCCATCTGCATATCATTATTACTTTTCATATACGCTTTATTATGTGTTTAGAATGCATGTTTAAGGGTGTATGAAGATGAGACCTTAACAAAGATAATAAATTGGTTGCCAATTTGCACGCGAAAAACCCTCGCTAAATATTAAGCGTCTTTTCCTTCCATTGAGTGATTCTCACTCAAGATCCGAGACGACATTGGTTTGTTGGCCAAAGTCAAGGCCATTGTCTGTCAAAGATGTGTTTGAATCACGAAGGCTTAATTCCATGTCAGTGTCTTGTCCAAGTTGTGGTTTGTTGGCAAAAGTCAAGACCACTTCTTGTCCATCGACATTGATTACGAAGCTTTCCATGGTCAATGGGTCGCGCTTGACTGGGATCACTAAGTTTGTTGTGCCAAAGTCAAGTCTTAGTTGATTCAGAGGAAAAAGGTTAGGTAATACATTGGATGTATTGGCATATATAAGATATATGTTTCGGACTTGGATGTCCCCCTACCAGATCTAGTAATTGGATTGGATCCAATCGATCTTAGAGATCTACCTAGTTAATTATCATACAATTTGTTGGCCAAAGTCAAGATTGTGTGATATTTAACGGGATCCTAACCCACTAGGAAACACGGTTTCCCGAGTACTCGACAGAGGGTTAGAGGCTCGCCGAAAAATAGTGGGAGGCAAGAATTGAATTTGCAATATTCGTTCAATTACTCGCCATATGCGCTCAAACAAATATCATTCGTCAAATCAATTAAATGTTAGTTGAACTAATATTTAAAATGTTGTTTTAATAAATAGTTGGACTATATATTCAAACTATTCATTTATAGTTGATTTTATAATTGGATTATAATAATCAATATAATTGATTTTAATCTATTAAATTATAGTTGATTAAATAGTTGGACTATTGTAATCATTATAATATATAGTACCAAAATCATTGATTAAATAGTTGGACTATTAAAATCTAGATATAATTGAAAGATTGACGTTTAATTCATAATCCTAGGGAAAATATAATTAAATGCTTTAATTTTCAAATTGGGAATAAATTTTCAGGATGGTCCTGGAAAAATAATAAGTTATTTTATTTGATTTGATAAAATAATATATTAACCCTAATGCCCGGAGTTAAGAAAACATTAGAGCATAATCTTTGGAAGATTATGTAATGATAACTTTAGTACTTAATCCATTAAGCTTGTCGAGGTAGATTCCTTAATTTCTGAATCAGAACTAAGGATTAGATCCTTAAAGTATGATAAAGAAATTGAAGGATCTTCATAAATCTATTAACTTAGATTTTAGAAGTACTAAATTGCGAAAATTAACTTTTGGAGGGTTAATGACTAATCTCAATGAGATAAAGTCAAACTTTGCAATTAGGCAAGTAGCGCAAGGCGCACCTTACTTCGATATTCTAGAAACCCGAAGCTTGGCCAAAGGCTTCCTGGAATATGGAAAAGGGCAAAGGCAAAATCATAATAATCTTCTGGGAAGATAAAGGACATATCCAGAATGTCTGCCTAAATGTGGCAAACGGGATCGCGGAAGCGTGACTGCCGTTTGGACAAAGCAAACATGAAGGAATTGAAGAACGAGCAAGGCTCTGACTTCAAATATATTTGTCATATATGTATTCATTACTAGTATTGAAATTAGATTTTAAATACTTAGTGTGGTACATAAAATATATAAATTGATGTTCAGAATCTGTTTGAACAGGATACTGACTTCAATCGAGATTTAATCTGCGAATTGAAAACGGGACGAAAGTCGCTGTTTTAATCGTAGATACCTGAATTTAGGAACTACCTTCGGGTTAGTACTTAAATTAGGAAACTGTTATAATGTAACTAGTTTGACTAGATACATTATCTCTATATCAGTGTTAATCCGTTGCGGATTGAACCTTTATATTCTAGAACACTAAAGTGTTTCATTATATAAAGATGATATTGAGATAAACACATTAGATGTGAATAACAGAATTTATATTTTGAATATAAATAAAATCTCAAACATATGACATGACAAACAAATAGCTCAACTGATTTGATCAGAAGAAAACTAAATTATGGCATTGATGTCTGGGACACAATCAAACAAGACTCGTATATCCGCACTTTTGAAGAGCTGGTACCAGGACTGATTTGATCCATTCAAATAAAGTCTACGAATCTAGTTTATTGGGCAATGTGCCTAAAATACTATTTACTTGGTAAAAGTGTAAATGCCAAAAATCTGTTAGCCCTGATTCATAGTGAAGCAAGTGGGCCCATGTCTAGCTAGGCTAGAGGTGGATATGAATATTTTGTGACCTATACGGATGTGGCATCGCTTTATGGTTATGTGTTTCTTTTGAAATGCAAATCGGAAACTTTTAAAGTTTCGACACGAAATAGACAAACAGATCGGCTATAGTATTATACCGTCACGGTAAGACCGTAATGGAAAATACTTAAGCGATAAGTTTCTAATATACTTGAAAGAGTATAGTATTCTTTCAATGAGGACTCCTCTAGGAACACGTCATCCTGACGCTGTGTCCGAACAGAGTAACCGAATTTTGTTGGACATGATAAGGTTAATCATGAGTCGCTCTGAGCTACCATTTCCTTCAACGGATAAGCTTCTTTAAACAGTGCATAACTTATTTGAATAAGGTTCCATAAAAATCTGTTTGACAGACTTCATATTAGATATGACCAGGAAAGAAACTGGGTTTTCTCATTCCTGAAAATTTGGAATGTTAGGCATATGTTTGGATGATACCAAACTAAGACCCAAATCGGATAAGTGCCAATTGTAGGTTATCCTAGGGATACGAAGGTATAGTACTTATACAACTCACAAGAGAACAATTAATTATTGCTCACCATGTGGTTTTCCTAAGAGGAATACCGATATGCAGTGGTAAGTGGGAGGATGGTAAACTCGATGAAAATCGGAGTAATACTATTCTAGGCGCTGATTCCTTAATGGAACACAAATAGTTCATCAAGGATGAAATTATACCAGTAATCTTCGAATACACAAGAACTACGTAAGTCGGAGAGAGTCAGAAAACAACCTGGGGTATGGGTTTCTGATCTCACCTCATAAAGATGTTAATCTTATTGAGGTATACCAACTGACTACGTATGAGGAAGTGATACAGGTATCGAATCCCTATTATGGCAAAGTGCCATGAGTCCAAAATGGATTCCAATATATCAACCAAGTTTGGATACTAGTTGATGTAGCGCAAGGCATTGTGCCTATTGGTACTATATAAGTCTTCAAGGAGACATACATGTATGGCAACATACCAACGTATAAGCTAGGCTTTTAGCGGAAAGGTGTCGTCATCAACATTAGTTGATTACGATTCAACCTTTACCTGTTGCCATGGTAAATCCATTTGGATAATGCTTACTTATGCTGCATGTTTCATTCATGAAATATGCCAGCTGGAACGGCAAAATCACTTTCCTTAAACGGAAACCTTTTGGAGGATGTTTACAACATTCTTGTCGGTTTTGTCGTACACAAACTAGCAAACAAGGTTTGCAGGTTATTCGATCCTTGTTTCGATTGAAGCAAGCATTGAATTCTTGGAATTATCGTTTTGATGTAATCATAATAGTTTACGATTTAATTCAAAAACGGACGAAATGATTCTTGTGTAGGTAGTGAGGAGCGACTGACAGTGGCTGTCCTATAAATAATGATAATAGTCATTTCTTGGAAATGACATTCCAATAAAAACAATCGCGAAAGCTTGGATTTCGAGAAAACTCTCAGAGAAATCGTACATTGAAAAATGTACGTGACCTGGTGTCTCATACGCTTTGAGCATATGGAAACACAATCAGGCCAATCCAAGTGAAGTCACTGGATTAATGTTGGGAACATCCATTAGTATCTTAGAGATCTAAGGATGCTGTCTTAATCTATGAGAAGAAGAACTTGAAGTGACTGGGATCACTACTACAAGTTTCCCAATCGATAAATAGACTATAAGTCACAAACGGTACTATACAGTTTGAATAAGGAACATTGAGCTGGAAATATTCCAAGCAAGATACCGTTACCGAATAAACAACAATGCGGGTTGGGGTTATTGCTGCAGCTAGGGGCAGCAATGGAAGCCATTTGGGTCGATAATAATCTAATTAGATTAGATATAGTTCTGTTAGCAGCTGAGTGAGCTAGGCTACAGCGCAAGCTAAAGAATTAATGGTCTCATCAACGATCCAGATATATACTTCGATATTCATCTGATTCAATTCGGATCATACATCGTGGCGATGTGATGATCGAATTGTTGGACAATTATGACCCATAGCGTCACTATTTGTACAGATCACAGTGTTGTTGACAAATTAACTATGTGACAAAGGAGATTGCACTCTTATCATTTGTGATTAGATCACCTAGATATATAAATGATGAGAGGTCCCTATGATTTGTTCCTGGACGGAGAATGATATGAGACAGTATCAGTCCACGAAGGATAAATCATTAAATATCCCTAGTCAGAGCATTATCGAGATTGGACATCGATGAATGCGTAAAAGACTAGTATTACACTTGTGCGCGTTTGTGAGAGCACAACTACATAGTTTTCATATTTGGGTATAGGATACTCAAGCAAGTGTAATAGGAGGTTGTGTTTCACCGATGTTACGGGAAACAGCTTCGCTCTGGATAGACCCTCCGGAATTCCATTGGTAGTATGACTACGTGTCTATGGAAATCCGAAATCAGGGTAGGTGTATTTGGTCTTAACCTAAGACTTGCACCGCTAATGCATATGACAATCAATATACTTGGTTGAGTTCATCCAGGGCTTTAACCAGTTTCTGTGTACGCCAATTCTGGGTATATCTAGAATCGTAGTGTGTTGGGTGTGATGTCAAGGCGGAAGTGTCACTCCAGTCATATGGAGATGATGATCGAGCAAGGATACAGAACTGGTTCTCTATATAAGGTTTGCAACCGTCGGGATAATATGACTTGGTCATGATTATCCGATATTAAAGAGACTATTTACTCGTCATCCGATATATGCTTCGTACGGGGCCGACACTGTACCAGCCTCAGGCCTCACATGTGATCATCCGATACTGGACAGAAATACGTAATACTACGTATACTACGCCTGACAGATCATCCTTATATTCCTGTAAGGATATTTCCGGAGAATTGGGTAGGCATGGCGCTTTGCTAGAGGCCACACATTGTCTTGTAAATCGGTAAAACGTAGTACGAGGTACTTACGTGTTCGGATAGTCCGACGATCGAATTTACTGCCAACATATCCGGGATCTCATGGTCGCTTCCCAAAGATTCACCGATGATGTATGACCTCGCATTTTAATTAATCTGGGATTAATTAGATGAGAGAGAAAATTAATCTGGGATTAATTTCGGAGATATTTTATCTGGGATAAAATATCATTTAAAGAGAGATAACGATTAATTTTGGAATTAATCGGTAAAGTAATATATTTGATATATTAAACGAAATTGGGATTTCGACGCGGAATTAAAATTAGATTTTAATTCGGGTGAACGTATTAATTTAGAATTAATTCGTTAGCAACGTGAATAGTAATTATGCTTGGCATGATTATTTAATTAAATTAGATTTAATAACGACGCAACGAAAAGTTCGTTAGTTTGGAATTAGCAAACCCGAGCCCGAGATTATTTGCGAGCGCATTCGTATTTCGAATTCGAGTGCGGCAATCAAATCAAGCGTCAAATCGCTAGTCGCTTCTAGCGTCACATCAGTCATCAATCAAAGTGATGGATGTCTTTCACTTTGAGTGATTGACGCCAGTCATATTCACTGAGTGATGGATTGATGGCAAGTTGATGTGGGTGGTTGGCTAGCAATTAATGCTATTTTGGAGCCAAAATTTTGTATAGGTTTGAGAAATCAAATACCAAAATTAATTCACACTTTTAT
>SKCR01035624.1:0-60150 GCA_019454045.1 Zanthoxylum bungeanum | reverse complement strand
ACCTGTTCCAATTTTGCAAACAATGGTCAAAAGAATCTCCAAACACAGAAAAATCATCCATAAAAACTTCCATACTCTGCTCCAGCATGTCTGAGAAAATGGCCATCATGCAACGCTGAAATGTGGCAGGGGCATTACATAATCCAAATGGCATCCTGCGGAAAGCAAAAGTACCATAGGGACATGTAAAGGTAGTTTTCTCCTGATCTTCTGGGGCAATAGCAATCTGATTGTACCCTGAATATCCGTCAAGAAAGCAATAGAACTCATGTCCTGCCAATCTGTCTAGCATCTGGTCAATAAATGGCAGCGGAAAATGGTCTTTTCTCGTGGCTTTGTTCAATTTCCTGTAATCCATACATACTCTCCATCCAGTCACTGTTCTTGTCGGAATCAATTCGTTCTTTTCATTGGTAACCACAGTAATTCCTCCTTTCTTTGGTACACACTGCATAGGACTTACCCAAATGCTATCTGAGATGGGGTAAATGATGCCAGCATCCAACCATTTGATGATTTCTTTCTTCACAACTTCCTTCATGATTGGATTGAGTCTCCGTTGATGCTCCACTGTTGGCTTGTATTCATCATTCATCAAGATTTTGTGCATGCAAAATGATGGACTAATGCCTCGAATGTCTGCTATAGTCCAGCCAATGGCTTTTTTGTGCTCTCGTAAAACTCTTAGTAGCTTTTCTTCCTGCTCCAATGTTAGTGAAGAAGAAATAATAACAGGTAAATCAGAAGAGTTTCCAAGAAATGCATACCTGAGATGGTTCGGAAGTAACTTTAGTTCCAGCTGTGGTGGTTCTTCAATCGAAGGTTTGATTCGATCTTTCTTTGGCAGTTCCAAGCTTTCAACTGGTGGTGTTGCTTTGAATCGAAATGGTTTGTCAAGGTAGCTGATATATTCCATGATTTCAGTATCTAGTTCGCTGTCAGTCATATTGGTGATGCAAGCTTCAAGTGTATCCGTGGGATTTGGCTCAGTATTTTGAATGATATTATCAATAACATCAACTCTGAAGCATTCTTCTTCTTCCTTTTCATCACTCGGAAATTTCATAGCTTTGAAAACATTAAAGGTCACTTCTTGGTCCTGCACTTTCATGGTTAATTCTCCTTTTTGCACATCAATTACAGTTTTACCTGTAGCCAAAAATGGTCTCCCGAAATGATAGGTTTTCTTCTCTTCTTCTTTCCATGTCTTGTGTTCATGAAGGATGATCTGGAAGGATGAGTTACAACTTTAACTAGCACATTTTCAACGACTCCTCTCGGAAATGCGAGTGTTCGATCAGCAAGTTGCAAAGATACTGAGGTAGGCATTGCTTCTCCAATTTGCAGTTTCCTGTAAATAGAAAAAGGCATTAAATTAACACTGGCACCTAAATCACATAAAGCCTTACCGATGTAATGTTCTCCAATGGTGCATGGAACTGTGAAACTGCCAGGATCTTTCAACTTTGGGGGAAGCTTCCTCTGAATGATGGCGCTGCATTCTTCTGTCAAAGCTACTGTCTCGTAATCTCCCAATCTCCGTTTTCGTGAAAGGATGTCTTTCATGAATTTGACATAACTGGGCATTTGTTCCAAGGCTTCTGCAAATGGTATGTTGATGTGTAGCTTTTTGAAAATCTCCAAGAAACGAGCAAACTGCTTGTCCATTTTGCTTTTCTGAAGACGCTGAGGAAAAGGTGGAGGTGGAGTGATCTGTTCTGGTACTTTTTCCTTTGCTTCTTTTTCTTCTATCTGTGGAACTGCATCTTTTGGAACTTCCTCAGCAACTGTTTTGACTCCAATATCTTTGTTGATCTCAGTACCACTCTTTAAGGTAATGGCTTGACATTGCTCCTTCCCTCGGTTCTTTGGATTTGGTTCTGTGTTGCTGGGAAGATTACCTGGCGGTCTGTAACTCTGAGCATTGGCCAGTTGGCCGATTTGATTCTCCAGTGCTTTGATGGAAGCTGATTGGCTCTGAATCATGGCTTCATATCTTTTTAATTGAGCTAACATCTCTGCCATCACTGGTTCATTTGTCTGCTCCTGGCCTTTATTCTGTTGCTGGAATCCAGGTGGTGGATAGTTCCGCTGTTGGCCTGAATTGTTGCTCCATGAAAAATTAGGATGATTCCTCCACCCTGGGTTGTAGGTGTTGGAATATGGATTGTTTCCCTGCCTGTTGAAATTGTTGACATAATTCACCGTTTCTTCATGTTGATTTGATTCTGGTGCTCCTCCATATGGTGAACTTGTGGATCCAGTGGTAAGAGTCTCCATGAATTTGCATATCTGATCTAGCTTGGTGTTGACTGCTGTATTAGCTCCAACCTCATATATTCCTGCAATTCTTTGAATCAAACTTCTTTTCAGTTGGCCACAAAGAGTTGTTGTTGGCCATTTCTTCGATTAGTTCCCAAACTTGATCTTCACCTTTTGCCATTAAAGCTCCTCCAGCAGCAGCATCAATTGTGGTTCTCATTATTCCAGAAAGCCCATTGTAAAATGTTTGGACTTGAAGCCATTTTGGAATTTCATGGTGTGGACATTTCCGGAGTAGATCTTTGTACCTTTCCCAAGCTTCGTACAGAGATTCTGAATCTTGCTGCACAAAGGATGTGATGTCATTCCTCAGTTTTCCGGTTCTGGCTGGTGGAAAATACTTTGCAAGAAATTTGGTGGCTAAAGCATTCCATGTTGTGATAGACCCTGCTGGTGAATGTAATGTAGCTGTAGCAGGCTTTAGCTCTGTCCTTCAAGAGTATGGGAATACACGCAGTCTCATTGCTTCTTCAGCTTCTCGGTTGTAATTGAAAGTACCGCAAACTTCCAGGAAGTTGCTGATGTGAGCATTAGGATCTTCAGTTGCATTTCCCCCAAACTGAACTGACTGCTGAATCATCTGAATGCAAGTTTTGATGTCACCCGCATTTGCTGGTAATGGAGGGAGTACAATGCATGAAATGAGTCTGTCAACCACCGGAATGGTTCTATCTCGAATGGGAATTGGTGGTGCAACCTCCAAAGGTTCAGGTTCCATGTTGACTAAAGCTTCTTGGGCTTCTCGCCTTTCCCTTCTCAACTGTCTGATAGTTCTTTCAATTTCTGGGTCAAATGGTCGTAGTTCAAAGCTTTTGGTTCGTCTCATGAAGTTTCTGAGAACCTGAAACACAAGAAAACAATAACAATAAGTAAAAAGAAATTAGATACAAGTAAAAGTATCTAACCCCTAAACTAATAATAAAAGATAAATAAGTCCCCGGCAACGGCGCCAAAAACTTGACCGGCGTAAACACACACGTATAACGCAAGCGTACGTATCGTTCAAGTAGTATAAAAAGTATCGATCCCACGAGGACTTAATACCTAAGTTATTAATTTTATGAGGTTAAATGATTACTAGTATCTAACAGGTTGTTTAACTGATTTGAAATAGCGACGATTCTAAATTTAAAGACAATAAAATAAAATTGTTTGAAGGTAGATTTTAAGAAAATTCAATATTAAAACTATCCAGGGTTGTGATTTATTCCAATATTATTTAAAGATAAAGTGGTTATATTATAATTGGGTAAATATTGATTTATTAACCTGGAACACCAATTTATGTAAAAGCCTCTTCCGATGGTCAATTACAAATACCTAGTATAATCCAATTGAACCATATGCCTATGTCAACCAAATTACCTAGATTCATTAAGATTAAGTTCCAATTATGGCTACCCTCGCCCGACAGGTATATTCCTATCCTGTAAGGAAATCTATTGAAAGGGTTATCTATCCTTAAGGAAGATCGTGGGCTGTTGAGTCTAAGGTCTTAAACTTAAAATCCCTATGTCTAGTTCATTTAAGTTTACCTAATCAATTTAATTAATGGCCAGTTAATTAAAGAGCATTAAGATTAAGACTCAATAAATAAATCTTTATATTACCCAAATTATAATCTAACCCTTATAAGCCCGTGATATTGGATTTCATCACAACCCTAGATACTAACTTAGTTATGACACATAGCTAGGGCTAGTAAAAAGTTAAAATAAAAACCATAAAGTAACAGTGCTGAAAAGTAATTGCAGTAAAGTAAAAGCTTAAAAGTAAAATAAAATAAAATGCTAAGGTAAAAAGGAATTACTTTTACTACTACTTATTTAGATATCTCCCAGTAAAATAATATAAAACTTGTAATATATTTTACCAACCGACCAATCTGGCGGTATCCTGATTAAATCAATTAAGTCCAACCATCCATATAGGTGGTAATATTTGTCCATAATCCAGCCATAAAGGCGGTACCAAAATAAATTTACCAACCGACCAGTCTGGCGGTATCCTTGATTAATCAGGTTCAAACCAACAGAAAATAAATTTACCAACCGACCAATATAGCGGTTTCCTTTATTAGTCAGGTTTAAACCAGATTAAATAAATTTGCCAACCGACCAATATAGCGGTATCCCTTTATTAATCAGTATTTTAAATAGTAAATATATCATTTTTAAGGGAGATTAATCTAAATAGCAATAGTAAAATAATTACCTTTCACCTTAGCATAGGGAAGTTACCTCCGCATAGTGAATAGTAAAAACTGTAAAATAAAGAAAGTAAATTATTATTATTACAGAAAGTAATTAAAATTATTACAAAAGTAAAAAATTAAAAACTAAAATATTCTAGAGAGAGAAACTCCCTAATTACATAGAAGGAGTGAGAGAGAAAAGTGTACTAAAAACTGAAAATTCGCCCTCTATTTATAGCAAAAAATTTCACTGTTCCGGCACTGTTCGGGCGTCGCGACGCCAAGCAGTTCAGCGTCGCGACGCTGGATTCGTCGACGTGGCACAATGAGAAGGTGACACGTAGCAAGGCGGCTAACTGTACACGCAACACGTGTCAAGGCGGCTAATTCTCAATTATTGTGATGACGTCATTGATGACGTCATGCTGACGCGGCGACGACGTGGCGACGACGTGGCGATGACGTGGCAAGGCGGCTGACTGTTCACTGTCGGCACAATAGGATTGCGACACGTGGCGACACGTGTCAAGTTCTGATTGGTTGAGGCTGACGTGGCAAGTTGACTCAGTTGACTTGTTGACGTGTCTGATGATGTGGCACACACGTGGCAAGGTTGACTTGTTGACCTGCTGACATGGCTGATGACGAGGCGACACGTGTCAAGTCTGAGTGTCGGCAGCATATGATGATGACACGTGGCACAGCGCATGTTAGCAGATTGGCTGTGATGGTGACACGTGGCACGGCGCATTTTAGCAAAGTCAAAACTTCTCAAATTGTTGACCGTTGACTAGGCGCATGTTAGCAAATCCGGCTCACGCTGGGCGTCGCGGCGCGCAGTGTTCCAGCGTCGCGACGCGCAAGAGACGAAAATATCTCTGTTGACGCATTTTTGTCCGGTTTTGCTCCAAATTGCCTCCAGTGCTGTCCAAACTTTATTTATCTGCAAAATAACAATAAAACACATCAAAACGTTCACATAACTCAAGAAACTATACAAAATATTAGATTAAATGAGTGGGAAATAGTGATATAAATACCACTCATCAGTACTCAAGTGGTACGTGGAGTTGTATCCTGAGTACAGATCATACTACCGTCCATTCGGAATCGGCTATGAAATTTATGTCCGGGTTTCCATCTTATATACCACGAGAGGTGACACATTTTTCATTCATTCAAGGGCCACAATCATGCATCCACAAATGACTCTCATGCGAATAAAACAATTAAAAAAACGTATGACAATAAATAGAAAAAGTGCCCTCAGGTCTAACCTTTTAAATCACCCCTTATATGTACGGTACACGATCGTCGGAAGGGCTAACACTCCGCAACTCCTCCGGTTCACTGGTTCACTGCTCTCGTTCATTGTCTCACTGTTTTGAGTCGTCGTTCTTCCTATTTTGCTGCTGTTTTTACTATTTTTCGCTGCTCTTTCGGTGACGTTTTCTGGTCACTACGTTTGCTGTATTTAGGCTACTGTTCTTGGTGTATTTGGGCTGCTGTTTGGGTGTGATTTTCGGTGGTGTTATGGTGTGGTTCGGGGGCTGTTTGGTGAGGTAAAGGGGCTGTTCGGATGTGTTTTGGTCAAGGCAATGATGGTTATTTGGTTTGTGATTTTCGGTTATTGAGAGTGAGGGAGAGTTGTATCAATGAGCTTGGGTGTTTCTTGTGTGAATGAACTAGGTGAGGGAAGTGTTGGAATTCGGTTTCTTTTATAGGCAAAGGGCTAGGGTTAAATCTTGCTTGACAAGGAATGTATTTGTGTATTTAATGGAGGATATGATTTGGTGTCATGCAAGGAAAGCCTAAGATTGATTGGGGGACAAAATTTGGCTTGTTTGGGATGTGATTTATTTTGTTTAGGCATATAATTTGTTTAGTTTGGTATATAATATTTGTTGATTGATTTTAATTAGACATGATTTTATTTGATATTTATCTTAATTTGGTATGTGATTTTTAGATTTTATTAATTCACCATATGTTAAATATGTGTTTTATTAATTGGGATGTGTTTTATGGGCTTTGGTGGGCTAATTGGGCTTGGGTGTGAAGCTAGCAGAACAACCAAAAATACCAACACCGTTCGAACGCCGATTCGAACGCTACACGAACGCCCACAATCTGCTTGACGTTCGAACATGGTAACGAACGCATCACGAATAAAAACAGTGAACTTTGTGAAATGAATCTGATGACATGCTTATTCTGAATTTCCCCTTCCGACGTCCGTTTCCCGCGACTTCCGTGACTTAAAAGGTAGTGTCTCCAAATGAGACTCATCATAGGGACTTATATGCAAAAATGCAGTGCCTACACCCACCAACTTACATCAACATGTCCCTTGAGTGATGGAAGTGGTTGGAAGCTTTTACAGGTTTCTTGTCAAACACACTTTAGCTTTTTTTTTTTTTTTGGAAAAAGTATATACAACTTTTTGGATTTATTTTTGGTGATTGATTTTAGAAATCAAAATGCAAAAACACTAGTCATCTCATTCTCTCTTCTATTTGGGCGTGAACTTGGTTCATTCTTCTTGAAATTTTGTTGCAAAGTTTCAACAAGCTAGCACTTAAAGGAGTTAAATAAGGTGATAGGGAGACTAATCCGAGTGTTTGGAACTCGATCTCAAGCTCCGTAGCTTCCAACACATCCAACAAAGAAGAAATTTTTTTGAACTCTATCCGATCAATGTGAGTATTCCGCAACTCCCTTTGATTAATTCACACACGAATCACTCTTAGACGATCTTGGCATATTCTAGGAACACTTACAATGGTATCAGAGTGATCTAAATTTGATTTGTATTTCTAGGGTTCATGACTTTAAATTTGGGTATTTTTGCTTGGAGCATGAAAATGCGAAATTAGATGTTTGGTTGATGTTAGATGATGATTACTTAGAGTTTTGCATCATTGGATTTGTGTAAAATTGATTTGAATAATTTTCCCAAAATTCTTATGTTGGCCGAATACATGACCCATGAATGCTCATGGTTAATTTTGAAATTTGACATATTGGATGTGTTGATGGCATGATAAAAATATTGAATATTGATTTAAATTGGATTGAAATCAAATTGAATGATTTTTGTTGCCATTGCCGTGAGATGATAAGCATGTTATAATGAATTATTTTGCTTCAATTTGTGTTGGACATGAATTGAAAATATAGAGCATGATTAATTGAATTAATTAGTGTTTTAAAATCATTAGATTAATTAATTAATTATGGTAATTACACTTGAATTGAATTAATTTTTAATTTGGAATAATGAGTTAATTTAATTTATTGTATTTGGGCTTAATGGGCTTGGTTGGGCCAAGTTTGGTTTAGGATAATTGGTTGGATCCAATTGGGCCTAAAACCATTCCCATAAAGTCCAAATATGATAATTGGGCATTTAAAATTTTAATTGGGCCTAATAGGCCTAAATTGATTTTTAACATAGGGTGATTCCTAATTGGGCCTTGGCATCTTGGGTTTGACCCATAATTTCCAAAGCCCATTCCTAAATAATTAATTAAAAGCTCATTAGACTTTAATTGAATAGTATTGGATACTAATTGAGCCTTTGAGACCCATAAAGATTAGATTTGGAATCCAAGTCTAAAAGGCACTATTGAAAGTGTAATTATTTAATTTGGAATTAAATATTAATAATTATTGGATACAACTTAAATTGGATTTAAAATTGTAGTTCGATATAATTCAAGAATACATACTTTGAGTATTTATTCTTAAACGAGTTGGACTCGCGCAAATCAAATTGTTGTTTGAACATTGGATGGTCACTAATCAAAGATTAATTAATTGGATTAGATTGATTGATAACATGTTTTGTGTGAATACTTGGATGTATGTATGAACAATGTATATGAGATGGATATTAGAAGGGTGAGGGCAATTTTGGAAATTGTTGTAAGAAATTTAGAATTTATTAAATTGGACCTGCTTGTCCAGCCTATTACCTCTTTTCTCATTGTATTTCTCTTCTCACCAATTCGCCTCAATGTAAATGAGGTTTCTTTAGAAGTATTATGTAATTGGGTAGAAGTATGAATAGTGCTAGCGGGAGAGAGGAAATGAAGAGATTTGTTCTAGGAACAAGTTTGTTGTATATCCATCCGCATATCATTATTAAATTTTATCGCGCCTTATTATGCTTTTAGAATGCATGCTTAAGGGTGTATGCTGAGTCCTAATTAAAGATAATAAATTGGTTGCCAATTTACGCGAAAAACCCTCATTCAATATTAAGTGTTTTTCCTTCCATTGAGTGATTCTCTCTCAAGATCCAAGATTGGCATTGGTTTGTTGGCCAAAGTCAAGACCTTTGTCCATCACGGATGTGTTTGAATCATGAAAGCTTTGTTCGATATAGTACGCCTTGGGTAAGTTGTGATTTTTTGGCCAAAGTCAAGGTCACTTCTTGTTCATCGGCCTCGATTACGAAGCTTTCCCACTGTCAATGGGTCACGCTTAACTGGTTTCATTAAGCTTATTGAGCCAAAGCAAAGGCTTAGTTGATTCAGAGGAAAAATGATAGGGAATATATCAGATATATTGTCATGTATTGGATATATATTTCAGACTTGGAGGTCCACCTACTGGATCTAGGAATTGGATGAGATGCAATTGATCTTAGAGATCTACCTAGTTAAGTTTCATACAATTTGTTGGCCAAAGTCAAGGTTGTGTGTTATTTAACGGGATCCTAGCCCACTAGGAAACTAGGTTTCCCGAGTACTCCACATAGGGTTAGAGGCTCGCCGAAAAATAGTGGGAGGCAAGTATTAAATTTGCAATTTTGTTTAGATACTTGTCAATACGCGCTCATTTCATTTTTCGTCATTTAAATTTATATATATATTAGTTGGACTAATATTCAATTTGTGTTTTAATTGAACAGTTGGACTGTATTCAAACTACTTCATATATAGTTGAATATATAATTGGATTATAGTAATCAATATATTTAAATTTAACCAATCATTTATAGTAATCATTACTTCTGATTGTACCAGAAATCGTTGATTGGGTAGTTGGACTATAGAAATCATTATAACTGGAAAGATTAGCGTCAAAAGACATAATCCTAGGTGAAAAATGTCTTTTACGGCTTTAATTTTCATATTGGGAATAAAACCTCAGGATAGTCCTGAGAGCCGAGAAGTTACTTTATTTGACAGAGTGACATTAAGGATTGCATCTTGTGTGTTTAAGTTTTTGTAATTTAAATTAAGTATTTTTACTTTTAGTAATTTTAATTATGCACTTTTACTTTCTGTAATAAATTTTATTTTATTTTATTTCTGTTCTTTTATGTTCAGTAGTTAATTTACTGCTGGGGTAAATGTGAAGCTTTTTACTTTTATAATTTAGATTAATCTCCCTTAATTATAATATATAAACTAGTTAAAATCTGACTAATTGAGGATATCGCTATATTGGCCGGTTGGTAATTATTATAAATTGGTTTTAATCTGACTAAATTGGATACCGCCTGGTTGGTCGGTTGGTAATTAATTATTAATTTGACTTAATCAGAATACCGCCTATATGGCTGGTTGGTAAATATCACGCAGATTTATATATTATAATAAGAGAGATTTCTAAATTAGAAATAGTAAAGGTAGATTAATCTCACTTCAATTATAATATTGAAATTGTGATTTAATAATATGAATTAAAAGTTGATTCATCCTTAATGGCTGGTTTTAATTATGTAACATAATGTGACACCGCCTATATGGCTGGTCTTTAGGTGATAGATAATTACCGCTTATATGGCTGGTTTATGGATAAATAATAACACCGCCTTTATGGCTGGTTCAACTTAATTGGATAATACTGGCAATTTTCATATTATAATCATTTGAGATTTCTAAAAGTGGATCCCCTATCCCAATCATTTTATTTTATTCTAGGGAAGTGATGAAACACAATATTCACACTTAATAATTGATTTTCTTTTTATGGGTAATTCTTTAGTTTGTTTATTGAGTCTTAAACTTAATTCTTCTTGTTGTCTGATCACCAATAAGATTGATGTGGTAAACTTAAAATGAACTTGACGAAGAGATTTTAGGTTTCATCCTTAGATTCAATAGTCCACGATCTTCCTTGAGGATAGATAACCCTTTAATAGATTTCCTTACAGGATAGACATATACCTGTCGGGCGGGGGTAGCCATAATTGGAACTTAATCTTAATGAATCCAGGTAATTTGGTTGACATAGACATATGGTTCAATTAGGTTATACTAGGTATTTGTATCTGACCATCGACAGAGGCTTTTGCATATTTTCGTGTTCCAGGTTAGCAAACTGATTTATTACACATATATAAGAGAATCAATTCATCTTTATAATAATATTGTGTGGAGTCACAATCCTAGATCTTTGAGTCTTTTGTTATTTTCCTTAGTATTTTCTTTTGTGTCTTTAAGTATTTTATTTATCAAATCCACATTCAACCAACAAAAGCAATCATTTTCTTCTCCATATAATTAGATACCTGTAAATAAATAGTATCAATAATTAATAACAACAGTAGAAATTAAGTCATCGTGGGATCGATATTTTTATACTACTTGAACGATACGTACGCTTGCGTTATACGTGTGTGTTTACGCCGGTCAACAGAGAAACCGAACTTTGTTGGACATAGTAAGGTTAATGATGAGTCGCTCTGAGCTACTAACTTCCTTCTGAGGATACACTTTAAATAGTGCAATACTTATTTTGAATAAGGTTCAATGTAAATCTGTTAGACAGACTTCATATTAGATGTGAACAGGAAAGAAACTGGGTTTCTCATTCCTGAAGATTTGGGAATGATGGGCGTATGTTTGATGATACCAAACTAGAACCCAAATCGGATAAGTGCCTATTTGTAGGTTGTCCCAGGGAAACCAAAGTATAGTACTTATACAACTCACAAGAGAACAATGTATTTGTAGCTCTCCATGCGGTTTTCCTAAGAGGAATACCTAAATGCAGTGGTAAGTGGGAGGAAAGTAAAACTCGATGAAAATCAGAGTAATACTGTTTCAGGCACCGAGTCCTCACGGAACACCAACAATTTATCATGGATGAAACTGTACCAATAATCTTCGAATACACAAGAACCGCGTAGGTCGGAGAGAGTCAGAAAACAACTTGGGAGGTATGGGTTTCTGATCTCATCTCATATAGATGTCAATCTTATTGAGGAAGGTAAACCGGCTACGTATGAGGAAGTGATACAAGGTATCGACTCCTTTTATGGCAAAGTGCCATGAAGTCCGAAATGGATACCGTGTATATCAACCAAGTTTGGATACTGGTTGATGTACCTGAAGGCATTGTGTCTATTGGTACTATATGAGTCTTCAAGGAAGACATACATGGATGACAACATACAAATGTACATAACTAGGCTTGTACAGAAAGGGTATCGTCAACGATATAGTGTCGACTACGACGAAATTTTTTCACCTGTTGCCATGATTAAATCAATTTGGATAATGCTTACTAATGCTGCATATTTCATTTATGAAATATGGCACATGGACGTCAAAACCGCTTTCCTTAACGGAAACCTTTTGGAGGATGTTTACAACATCCTGACGGTTTTGTTGTGCCAAAACATGCAAACAAGGTTTGCAAGTTAAATCGATCCATTTATGGATTGAAGCAATCAATGTGTTCTTGGAACCAACGTTTTGATAAAATCATAATGGTATATGATTTAATTCAAAAAAACGAATATGATTCTTGTGTGTATATAAGAAGGTTAGTGGGAGCGCACTGACAATGATTGTTGATAAGTGTGATTTATACCCACTTATTCTAGCATTTTTATCCTATTATTTTGTTATGGTTCGAGCCATTTAATGTATTTTATAGTTTATTTTATGTCTTATTTGTATTAAGTATTATAACATCAAGAATGGAGCAAATACGCATATTTCGGGACCTATCGGGAGTATCAGACTCAAGAAGCAGCAAAAACCAGCATCAGCTGCGCACTGAAATTAAAAAGGCTATAACTTTTGATCTAGAAAGAGTTATGATAAGTGTGGTTTATACCCACTTATTATGGCATTCTCAGCTTATTATTTTGTTATAATTCGAGATATTAAATATCTTTTATAGTTTATTTTATGTTTTATTTGTAGGAGCATTAAAATATGGATCGGGGAATAATTGCACGTGTTTTGGGAAGTTTCGAGAACACAGGACAAGTACAGGAGCTTAGGCGCCATGGCGCCCCATTAAAGTCTCACAACAAGGCGCCAAGGCGCCCATTTTCCATACATTCTCCAGACAGTATGGCGCCTTGGCGCCATTGAAATTGTCACAGCAGTGCGCCAAGACGCGAGTTAATGAAGAAAAAAATAGGCGCCACGACGCCACAAAATTAAACACAAGTAATGCGTCGTGGCGCCCCTCAAGCACACTCCTCCCATACAAATTGCCGAGAGTTAGGCGCCGCGGCGCTGCGGAGAAAAAAGCACACGTGCTGCAGCAAAATCACGCGCATTCAGGATTTAGTTTTAGGGTTTTTTTATAATCCTAATGCTAACCAAAGACTCCCAGACCCCAGTATAAATATAACAGTTCATCCTACAACAGAGGGGGAGGCTAATACAGAGCACAAAACACGAAATACATATTTTTAGAGATCCAAGGAGAGGATTGAAGAGCGACAAGAAGAGACAAAGGCTGTAATATCCGGAGAGGAAGAGATTCAATTCGGGTTTTATCTTCTTATTTCTTTCTTAAAACTCTAATGATTTCCATTAGATTTGTGGCTTGATTATTTATTGTTTTATCTCTTTGTCATGAATTTACTCCTTAATTCTGGAGAATGATGTAACTGATGCTTGAACCTTAATTTTAATTACTGATTTTGTTATGAAGTTTTATTGATTAATTTATATTCTTTTGAGTTTAATGCTTCTTGATTGTTGGCCACAATTTGAGATGATGAATGTTTAGAATCTATCACTCGAGAGAGGGGATTTTGAATAGATCTAGAGAATATGACCTAGGATTTTATAGAGTTCGAGAGAATCTGTAGTCCTTTGAAGTCGTTAATATAGAATCACAAATCGTAATGAGTTGTTAACTATTGGATTTTTATAGAGATATCGAAGTCTGTAGTTGATGATATTTTCACTCGGCACTCGAGAGAGGGAGTGAATATTTTAGGATCTTGACTTATAAATAATATAACTGAACAAAGATTAATTGGCATGACAAATACATAGGAGACAGCTAGGTGAAATCAGGATCCAGAATCTCTATCGTATTAGTTCCTCCTATTTAAATATTTGTATATTTTATTTAATTATTAAAATCTTTATCATTTATTTTCTAAATAAAGTTAGGATTATCAATTGTAGTACTTAGTGCGAGTTAACGCAATCCCTGTGGGTTCGACACTCTTAACTCATATTTATACTAAAACTTGACACCGTACACTTGCGGTACGATATAAAAATATCACAACAAGTTTTTGGCGCCGTTGCCGGGGATTGTTTGTTTAATTCACATTAATACTACTACCAAGTAATTTTAGCTTTAATTTAGATTTTTATTTTGTATTTAATTTTTATTTTTTTTATTTTTTTTATCGATTTTTATTTTTCTTTTGGTGCTTCAGTGAATGCGAAAAGCCACAAGTCTCAATTCGCTCCTGTTTGATCCTGAAATAGAAAGAACTGCGAGGAGACTAAGAAAAGAAAGGAAAATCGAAAAAGAAGCAATGGCAGCTGAAAACATTGAGAACAACCCACGCCATGTGGCAATCAGAGATCACTTCAAACCGGTCCTTGATGATATATGCTCTTGGATTGCCCATCAACCAATCAACGCCAACAGTTTTGAGTTAAAACCCGCATTGATCAACATGGTACAAAGGAATCAGTTTGGGGGTTCAGCTGTAGATGATCCCAACTTGCACTTAAGGATGTTCCTGGAGATCGCAGATACCATAAAAGTAAATGGCGTGAGTAAAGAGGCTATCAGGCTACGCTTATTTTCATTCTCTTTACGGGATAAAGCGTGGGATTGGCTGCAATCAATACAGACAGGGAGTATCATGACATGGCAGGATATGGCCACAAAATTTCTTGAGAGATTCTTTCCACCAGCTAAATCAGCTCAACTGAGGGCAGAAATCAGTGTATTTAAGCAGCTGGAAACTGAGACTTTGTATGAAGCATGAGAGCGCTTTAAGGATTTACTACGAAGATGCCCACAACATGATTATGCAGATTGGGTCCAGATTCAATTGTTCTATAATGGGCTGAATGGTTCAAATAGGACTGTGGTTGATGCAGCAGCTGTGGGAGCTTTATTCAAGAAATCAGCTGAGGAAGCGCACAATTTATTGGAAGAAATGGCCATTAACCATTATCAATGGCCAAGTGAACGCGCTACTGTAACAACCAGTGGCTGGGATTATGAAGTAGACCCTCTTGTGGCACTTACAGCTCAGATTTCTACCTTGGCCACCCAAGTAGCAGCCCTGACAAAACCACGAGTATCATCTATTGAATCAGCAGCAGCTACAATATGCAGTTAGTGGAAGGAAAACCGAACATTGAACAAGTCCAATATGTGAACAATCGGAACTTCAATAGCTATAGAGGAAATCTTATGCCTAACCGTTATCATCAAAACCTGTCATATACTAACACAGAGAATACCTTGCAGCCTTCTTCTGGTTTTGACTATCAAAGAGCTGAACAGAAATCTTCCTTAGAAGACTTCATGAGCACGTTTGTTGCTAGTACTTCAGCGAGATTCGAGAAGACTGAGTCAAGGCTAAATAATATTGAGACACACATGGAAAATATGGAGGCCACAATGAAGTCTTTAGAAACACAGATTGGGCAGATTGCATCCTCCATAACCAAGCAGCAGTAGGGGTATTTGGATCAAATTGCCACAACTGCCAAACTATCTCTTTCATGTCAAAGCAATCAGTGGATACATAAGAAGAAGCTACCATGACCACCAATTGGGTGGTTGCGTCTGGCTGAAGACGTTAAACTTAGCGCTAGCGGGGAGGCAACCCTTGCATTTATTTTATTATTATTTTCTTTTATTTAATTTTATTTTATTATGTGCTATTTATTTATTTGCATGTTATTTATGCAGGTAGCACGAGACACACAACGCCCGCGCAACCAAATGCTAACCAGCAAGAGTCTGATCAACTCCATGCACGGTAGTGTTGTTCCTCACTTTTGCTCTTGATATTTATCTTACATTGAGGACAATGCAATTTTTAAGTTTGGGGGTGTGTGCTTGCTGTTTACTTGCTATTTAGTCATTTATTAATTTAAAAAAAAAAAAAATTGTTTTTGTCTTTGATAGTAAAACATAAATCCTATGATGAATATTGTTTGTTTATGAGTGAAATTTTAGAAACGATAAGTGCCTAATTTACTTTTATCTGATGCCTTGAATAATTGATCTATGTTAGACTCGTAAGCACTTAAAAATAGGTTCTTAGCAGTAAAACTTAAGTAGTTGACAATGTGACTAGTTGACGAAATTGCATGTCAATGAATGACCGTTTGCTTAGATATCTATCTTGATTTGCTAGTGTTATGAAGTATGGTATAGCTAAAAAAGAAAAATGTCTCTAAAGAAAGAAAATAAACCACCTATAACCGATAAGCGTGAAGCTACCCATGGGCGAGTATTAGGACCACCATGAGGAGAAATGCTACCTTAAAGGGTAGGTGAGTTGAAAAAAAAAGTGCAAAAATGAGACAAGAAAAAGAGACAAGAAAAGAAAAGAAAAATCATACCATACTGAGCACGAAATAAAGCAATTACAAAGCATAATTGAGATATCTAGGTTGGTTTGACCCATTGATTCTAATTTTTAAACGAAATCATTGAGTTGGCTTACTTAAGATCAAAGCTGTGATTGAACCTTTACACACACACACCGTGAGTCTAGCTTAGATAATTTATTCAATAATTTGGATTCGAGTTGCAATTGCGTACTTTGAAGGTTCTCTAATTTCATTTATAAGCTTTCTTTGAGGATATATTTATGCGTAACTATCGAGACTATGTTTTGTTATTTTTTATTTTTGCATGATTGTGTGTGAATGACGTTTGTGGGTATCGTCACTGTAAGCCCTCACGAGACTATAACTCGTCCACTAGGGCATCCAAGGGGTTTAAAGGCTTGTTGCATACGCTAAATGCAATCGTGATCCCTACGAAAGTGGCTTATTTAATTTAGTTATTTTTAATTATTTATTTAAATTTATTTTTTATTTTATCTTTTGCTCGGGACTAGCAAAACCTTAAGTTTGGGGGTGTTTGATAAGTGTGGTTTATACCCACTTATTATGACATTCTCAGCTTATTATTTTGTTATAATTCGAGATATTAAATATCTTTTATAGTTTATTTTATGTTTTATTTGTAGGAGCATTAAAATATGGATCGGGGAATAATTGCACGTGTTTTGGGAAGTTTCGAGAACACAGGACAGTACAGGAGCTTAGGCGCCATGGCGCCCCATTAAAGTCTCACAACAAGGCGCCAAGGCGCCCATTTTCCATACATTCTCCAGACAGTATGGCGCCTTGGCGCCATTGAAATTGTCACAGCAGTGCGCCAATGCGCGAGTTAATGAAGAAAAAAATAGGCGCCACGGCGCCACAAAATTAAAAACAAAAGTAATGCGCCGTGGCGCCCCTCAAGCACACTCCTCCCATACAAATTGCCGAGAGTTAGGCACCGCGGCGCTGCGGAGAAAAGAAGCACACGTGCTGCAGCCAAATCACGCGCATTCCAGGATTTAGTTTTAGGGTTTTTTTTTAATCCTAATGCTAACCAAAGACTCCCAGACCCCAGTATAAATATAACAGTTCATCCGACAACAGAGGGGGAGGCTAATACAGAGCACAAAACACGAAATACATATTTTTAGAGATCCAATGAGAGGATTGAAGAGCGACAAGAAGAGACAAAGGCTGTAATATTCGGAGAGGAAGAGATTCAATTCGGGTTTTATCTTCTTATTTCTTTCTTAAAACTCTAATGATTTCCATTAGATTCGTGGCTTGATTATTTATTGTTTTATCTTTTGTCATGAATTTACTCCTTAATTCTGGAGAATGATGTAACTGATGCTTGAACCTTAATTTTAATTACTGATTTTGTTATGAAGTTTTATTGATTTATTTATTTCTTTTGAGTTTAATGCTTCTTGATTGTTGGCCACAATTTGAGATGATGAATGTTTAGAATCTATCACTCGAGAGAGGGGATTTTGAATAGATCTAGAGAATATGACCTAGGATTTTATAGAGTTCGAGAGAATCTGTAGTCCTTTGAAGTCGTTAATATAGAATCACAAATCGTAATGAGTTGTTAACTATTGGATTTTTATAGAGATATCGAAGTCTGTAGTTGATGATATTTTCACTCGACACTCGAGAGAGGGAGTGAATATTTTAGGATCTTGACTTATAAATAATATAACTGAACAAAGATTAATTGGCATGACAAATACATAGGAGACAGCTAGGTGAAATCAGGATCCAGAATCTCTATCGTATTAGTTCCTCATATTTAAATATTTGTATATTTTATTTAATTATTAAAATCTTTATCATTTATTTTCTAAATAAAGTTAGGATGATCAATTGTAGTACTTAGTGCGAGTTAACGCAATCCCTGTGGGTTCGACACTCTTAACTCATATTTATACTAAAACTTGACACCGTACACTTGCGGTACGATATAAAAATATCACAACAAGTTACGAGACCCATAATATATGGATTTGCATCTACTTGAGGATATCTAGTCATTTACATACAGTTTCCCGAGATATGGGCGATGCAGAGACCACTGTTCCGCGCCACAGCGTCCCCCGCGGATCAGAAATATGATTTTAGGGTTTTGTAAGATACCCAATGACTCCAGGGCTCCATTATAAATATATTAGTTCGTCCAAACTAAAAAAGAGAGTCTAATACACAACACAAAACAAAAAATTACATATTTTAGAGAGATCCAAGGAGGAGGATTGAAGAACAACAAGAGGAGACGAAGGCAGTGAGGTCCGAAGATGAAGAGATTCAATTCGGGTTTATCTTCTTATTTCTTTCTTAGAACTCTAATGATTTCCATTAGATTCATGACTTGTTTATCATTGTTTTTATCTTTAGTCATGAACTAAACTCCTTAATTCTGGAGAATGATGTAACTGATGCTTGAACCGTTATATTGATTGTCAATTTTGTGATGAAGTTTTATTGATTTATTTATATTCTTTTGAGTTTAATGCTTTGTGTTTGCTGGCCACAAATATGATGATGAATGTTTAGAATCTATCACTCGAGAGAGGGGATTTTGAATAGATCTAGAGATATAGCCTAGGATTTTATAGAGATTGAGAGAATCTGTAGTCCTTTGAAGTCGTTAATATATAATCACAAGGCGTAATGAGTTGTTGACTATTGGATTTTTATAGAGATATCGAAGTCTGTAGTTGATGATATTTTCACTCGGCACTCGAGAGAGGGAATGGATATTTAGGAGTCTTGACTTATAAATAATATAACTGAACAAAGATTAATTGGCATGACAAATACATAGGCGACAGCTAGGTGAAATCAGGATCTAGAATATCTATCGTATTAGTTCCTCCTATTTTATTATTTTTATATTTATTTATTTAATTAAATCTTTATTAATTATCGTCTAAATAATGTTAGGATTATCAATTGTAGTACTTAGTGCGAGTTAACCCAATCCCTGTGGGTTCGACACTCTAAACTCATTTATACTAAAACTTGACACCGTACACTTACGGTACGATATAAAATATCACAAAAAATTTTTGGCGTCGTTGCTGGGGATTGTTTGTTTAATTCACATTAATACTACTACCAAGTAATCTTAACTTTAATTTAGATTTTTATTTAGATTTTTATTTTTTATTTTTTATTTTTTATTTTTTATTTTTTATTTTATTTTATATATTTTTCGTACGAGGAGAGTTGTAAAATAAGTAATGGCAGATTCTATTGGTGCACTGATAGCTGAAGTATCATCCCTCACGACTCATCTAGCAGTATTAACAAATCAAATGAGTCAACCGTCTATTGAAGCTGCTTCTGCTAATGGAATGTTTTTACCCAACAGAGGAGCATGATTTGAACAAGTACAATATGTGAACAATCGGAACTTCAACAACTATAGAGACAGTCCTATGCGTAATTATTATCATCCAAATTTTTCATATGCTGATATGGAGAACGTTTTGCAACCTCCTCATGGTTTTAATTATCCAAGAGCTGAGCAGAAACCTTCCTTAGAAGACCTCATGAGCACGTTTGTAGCTACAGCTTCAGAGAGGTTTGAGAAGAATGAGTCAAAGCTGGATAACATCGAAACACAAATGGGCAATATAGAGGCAAATATGAAATCTTTAGAAGTGTAAATTGACGTAGTTGACTCTTCCGAAACACAAAAAGAGATGTAGTCCATAGGACAAGAACTACTCATCCAAAGTGTATCCTCTACTCGTCTGACTCTTCCATGGCCAATCAACAGACATTGGTGTTTCCGAGTGATATTGAAGTCAACCACAATGAGCAATGTCAAATTATAACCTGTAGGAGCGGAAAAGAGTTTAAAGACACCTCTCAAGACTTAGGCAGTAAAGAAAATGAAATGTTATTTCAGGAGGAAACAGTAACAGAAGAAGAGAAAAAAAGTGAATTGATAATAAGAGGTCAAGATGAAGAAGTCACCTTCAGTGTTTTCAGAACCATGCCGAGTCCTCAAGGTGATCCAGAATGTCACATGGTAGATATAGTAGAGAAAGGGATTTGTAAACACGTTGGGTGAATCAGTATTGCAGCAACCTACGACCATAGTGCATCCATGCATAAAGGAAGATCTCCGCAGCTAAACCTGAAACCACTCCCAAAGTGCCTTAAAAAGAGGAAAATAAAAGTCAGTGATCACTTGGAGATGGTCCCTAGAAGGTTAAAAAGGAGGCCGAGTCAATTTTTTCGAATATGCAGTCCAGAATTTCCAACTGGGGGACAATCTACATATCTTGGGGGACCATCTATGGATAAATTACCACAGCCTACCAAGCTATCTTTTTCATGTCATAAGAACCAGTGGATACCAAAGAAGAAAGCATATGAGATTACCCGGTTCACTAAGTTTAAGCCACCATAACCATTTTGGGTGGTTGTGTCTGGTTGAAGACGTTAAACTTAGCGCTAGCGGGGAGGCAACCCCTTGCATTTGTTTTATTATTATTTTCTTTATTATTATTTTTTATTTTATTGTGTACTATTTGTTTATTTATTCGTTTTGCATGCTATTTTTACAGGTAGCACGAGACACACAACGCCCGCGCAACCAAATTCTAACCAGCAGGAGCCTAATAAACTCCATGCACGGTAGTGTTGTTCCTTAATCTGGTTTCTTTATATTTATCTTACATCAATGACCATGCAAGTTTTAAGTTTGGGGGTGTGTGCATGTATTCCTACTATATATATTTTTAGTAAAATAAAAAATAAAAAATAAAAATGTTTTTGTTTTTATGTCCTATATAGTAAAGCATAAATCCTGTGATAATATTGTTTGTTTATGGATGAAATTTTAGAAACAATAAGTGCCTAATATACTTTTATCTGATGTTTTGAGTAGTTAATCTAAGTTAGACTCGTAAGCACTTAATAATAGGTTTCTAGCTGTAAGAACTTAAGTAGTTGACAAGGTGACTAGTTGAAGAAATTACATGTCGATGAATGACCGTTTGCTTAGATATCTATCATGATTTGCTAGTTTTATAAAGTGTGGTATAGCTAAAAAAAAATGTCTCTAAGGAAAGAAATTAAACCACCTATAACCGATAAACGTGAAGCTACCCATGAGCGAGTATTAGGACCACTATGAGGAGAAATGCTACCTTAAAGGATAGGTGTGTTGATAAAAAAAAAATTGAAAAAAAGTGCAAAGAGAAGTTAAAAAGAGAAAAGAAAAAAAAAGGGAAAAAAATCATAGCATACTGAGCACAAAATAAAGCAATTACAGAGCTTAATTGAGATATCTAGGTTGGTTTGACCCATCGATCTCAGTTTTTAAACGAAATCATTAAGTTGGCTTACTTAGGAATCAAGTTGTGAATGAACCTTTACACAAACATGTTGGACAATTATGACCCATAGCGTCACTATTTGTACAGATCATTGTGTTGTTGTACAAATTAACTATGTGACAAAGAGATTGCACTCTTATCATTTGTGGTTAGATCACCTAGATATATAAATGATAGGAGGTCCATATGATTTGTTCCTGGACTGAGAATGATATGAGACAGTATCAGTCCACGAAGGATAAATCATTAAATATCCCTAGTCAGAGTATTATCGAGATTGGACATAGATAAATACGTAAAAGACTAGTATTACACTTGTGCGCGTTGTGAGGGCCACAACAGCATAGTTCTCATATATTGGGTATAGGATACTCATGCAAGTGTAATAGGAGGTTGTGTTTCACCGATGGTACGGGAAACAGCTTCGCTCTGGATAGACCCCTTC
Source organism: Zanthoxylum bungeanum (assembly GCA_019454045.1). Classification (NCBI taxonomy): domain Eukaryota; kingdom Viridiplantae; phylum Streptophyta; class Magnoliopsida; order Sapindales; family Rutaceae; genus Zanthoxylum; species Zanthoxylum bungeanum. Next base: position 38,019 of record SKCR01035624.1, on the reverse strand, counting down.
GGAATTCCATTGGTAGTATGACTATGTGTCTATGGAAGTCCGAAATCAGGGTAGGTGTATTTGGTCTTAACCTGAGACTTGCACCGCTAATACTTACGACAATCAATATACTTTGGTTGAGGTCGTCCAGGGCTTTAGCAGGTTTTTTGTACGCCAATACTGGGTATATTGAGAATCGTAGTGTGTTGGGTGTGATGTCAAGACGGAAGTGTCACTCCAGTCATATGGAGTTGATGGTCACGTAGGATACGGTACTGGTTCACTTAAGTACTGCAGTCATCGGGATAATATGACTAGGTCATAGTTATCCGATATAGAGACTAGTTACCAGACATCCGACATGTGCTTCGTATAGGGCAGACACAATTCCAGCCCCAGGCCTAGCACGTGATCATCCGATACTGGATCGAAATACACAATACCACGTATACTACGCCTGATATAGATCGCTTATTCCTGTAAGCATGTTTCTGGAGAATTAGGTAGGCATGGTGCTTTGCTAGAAGCCAACCTTGTCTTGTGAATCGGTGTAAATGTTTTACGAGGTACTTACGTGTTCGGATAGTCCGACGACCCGATTTACTGCCAACATATCCGGAGATCTCATGGGTCGCTCCCCGAAGATTCACCGATAACGTATGACTCGCACTTTAATTAATCTGGGATTAATTTAATGAGAGAGAAAATTAATCTGGGATTAATTGCAGAGATATTTTATCTGGGATAAAATACCAATTAAAGAGAGAGAACGATTAATTTGGAATTAATCGAAAAAATAATATTTTTGATATATTATAAGAAATTGGATTTCGACGCGGAATTAAAATTAGATTTTAATTCGGGCGAACGAATTAATTTAGAATTAATTCGTTAGCGACGTGAATAGTGATTTCACTAGGCGTAATCATTTAATTACGACGCAACGGAAAATTCGTTAATTTGGAATTAGCGAACCCGAGCCCGAGATTATTTGCGAGCGCATTCGCATTTCGAATTCGAGTGCGGCACGTAAGTCAAATCAAGTGTCAAATCACAAGTCACATCAAGTGTCAAGTCACATGTCACTTTGAGTGATGTGACATTTGAGAGATTGATGTGAGGTGATTGACAAGCATTTAATGTTTGCCTTTTTGGAAATTAAAATGGTAAATGGTTTAATATTTTTGGAAAATATATAAAACCCTTTTACATTTTTTATTCCCACTCTCTCTCTTACACAGTTTTAGGCATTTTGGAGCCAAAATCTTTCTTCTCTCCCACGCATTTTCTCTCTGTTTTTCTGTTGCTCATTACCGTGACAGTGAAGGAGAAACAAGTGAGTATTTTGTGGCAAAATACAAGAGAGCTAGCACTCCATGAGGCATACCAAGGTGTTAGGGCAGTGAGTTCGTGAGCTTGGAATCACCTTGTGAAGCTTGGAGCTTGGAGCTTCAATGGAGGACACCCATGGCCGTTTCTTGGAGGAGGAAGACAAGCCACTGCCGAGCAGTCCACTATTTGCGCAGCCCACTGCCGAGCTAGGAGAAGACAGTGCGTTTTTGGTCTTCGTAGCATCCAACCGATCAATGTGAGTTTTTTCCGCACCTCCTTTGATGTGTATTCATATTGTTTCATGCTTAATCTATGATCTTGGGACTTGATTTAAACTCAACAATGGTATCTTGAGCTAAGGTTGAGAATGAAATTGATTTTAGGGTTAAATTGGGCAAAACCAATTTGGGCATTATTTGTGGAAATTAGATTTGAGAATATTCTTAATTGATGTTTAATTGATGATTGATTAGATCAATTTGAAGAATTTGGTTTGGAACAAATTTCCCCATTTGGCTTATGTTGGCCGAAAATGTTGTGTCCCTAAATTGTCTTGGATTTTGATTTTTGATTATTGGATGAGTTAGAAATCATTAGGGGATATTGTTTTAATGTTTATTTGGTTCAATTGGATTGAATTTGATTTGGGCATTATTTTCCTCCTTGGCCGAGAACTATAGGCATGAAAATTGGGTTTGATTTTGATCAAATTATGTTGGACATGATTAATTGATGATAAGCATGATTAATTGGACAAATTTGGTGTTTTGGAAATATTGATTTGGGTAATTAAAAATGCTATACACTTTAGTTAATTGAATTGTAAAAATTGGATTTTCTAATTTAATTAAATTGGGCCTTAAATTGGATTTGGGCTTTTAAAGTTGTTATTGGGCTTGTTGGGCTTTGTTGTTACAAAGTTGGGTTTAGGCAAAATTGGTTGGATCCAATTAGGCCCAAAACCGCTTCTAAAAGGCCCAAATGCCCAAATGACCGACTAATGGGCCTAAATTGATTTCTGGACTTATGGGTAACTCCCGGATTGGATTTTGGTTATTCGGTTTGATCCGAGTTGACCAAAAGTCCACGCCTTGAAGAAATTAATTAAAAGCCCATTGGACTTTAATTAAATTAATATTGGATATTAATCGGGCTAAGAGACCCGTAACGATTAAATTTGGAATTTAAATCGTAAAGGTTTATTTTATAAAGTGTAATATTTAATTTGGAATTAAATAGTGAATTAGAATTAAATGCGTATTAAATTGGATTTAATTATGTAATTTAATTTAATTCAAGAATTCGTACTTTGAGTACTTGTTCGCAAAACGAGTTTGACTCGAACAAAATCAAATCGTTGTTTGAACATTGGATGATCACTAATTATCAGATTAATTAATTTGATTAGATTGATTGATAACATGCTTGTGTGAATACATGTTGTGATGCATGAATGAATAATGTATATCGGATGGATATTAGTCGGGTGGGGCAATTTTGGAAATTGTAATAAATTTGATTTATTAATTGGACCTGCGAGTCCAGCCTTATCTCCTATTTCTTTGTATTCTCTTCTCACCTATTCCCCTCAATGAAAATGAGGTTTCTTTATAAGTGTAGTGTAACGGGTAGAAGTAATACAAGTGCTAGCTGGAGAGAGAAAGAGAGAGATTTGATCTAGGATCAATGTAAAGTATCCATCCGCATATCATTATTACTTTTACATACGTGCTTTATTATGTGTTTAGAATGTATGCTTAAGGGTGTATGATGATGAAACCTTAATAAAGATAATAAATTGGTTGCCAATTTGCACGCGAAAAACCCTCGCTAAATATTAAGCGTCTTTCCTTCCATTGAGTGATTCTCACTCAAGATCCGAGACGGCATTGGTTTGTTGACCAAAGTCAAGGCTTTTGTCTGTCAAAGATGTGTTTGAATCACGAAGGCTTTGTTCCATATCAGTGTCTTGTCCAAGTTGTGGTTTGTTGGCCAAAGTCAAGACCACTTCTTGTCCATCGACATTGATTACGAAGCTTTCCATGGTCAATGGGTCGCGCTTGACTGGGATCACTAAGTTTGTTGTGCCAAAGCCAAGGCTTAGTTGATTCAGAGGAAAAAGGTTAGGTAATACATTGGATGTATTGGCATATATAAGATATATGTTTCGGACTTGGATGTCCCCCTACCGGATCTAGGAATTGGATTGGATCCAATTGATCTTAGAGATCTACCTAGTTAATTATCATATAATTTGTTGGCCAAAGTCAAGATTGTGTGATATTTAACGGGATCCTAGCCCACTAGGAAACACGGTTTCCCGAGTACTCGACAGAGGGTTGGAGGCTCGCCGAAAAATAGTGGGAGGCAAGAATTGAATTTGCAATATTCGTTCAATACTCGCCATACGCGCTCATTTCAAATATTTCGTCATATCAATTAAATGTTAGTTGGACTAATATTTAAATTGTTGTTTTTAAAAGTTGGACTGTATTATAGTTGATTATATAATTGGATTATAGTAATCAATATATTTGAATTAATTAATTTCGATTTACAGTTGATTTTATAATTGGATTATAGTAATCAATGTAATTGAGGTTAATTAATTTAAATTATATTTGATTGTATAGTTGGACTATAATAATCAAATAATACATAGTACCACAAATCGTTGATTAAATAGTTGGACTATTAGAATCAAGATAAATGAAAGATTAGCATTTAAACATAATCCTAGGGAAAATGTATTTAAATGACTTAATTTTTCTAATTGGGAATATATTTCAGGATGGTCCTGGAAATATAATAAGTTAGTTTATTTGATAAAATAACAAAATAGGCCTAAGTCTGGAGTTAAGCAAATAAGTGGAACATGATATTTGGAATATTCATGTAATGATAACTTTAGTGCTTAATCCATTATACTTGTCATATAGACTCCTTAATTTCTTTATCAGAACTAAGGATTAGATTCTTAAAGTATGATATTGAAATTGAAGGATCTTCATAAATCTATCTTAGATTTTAGAAGTAAATAAATTGCAATAGTTAACTCTTGGAGGGTTAATGACTATTCTCAAGGAGAAAAGTCAAACTTTGCAATTAGGCAAGTAGCGCAAGGCGCACTTACTTCGATATTCCAGAATGCCAAGGCTTGGCCAAAGGCTTCTGGAGTGTGGAAAAGGGCAAAGGCAAAATCATTATAATCTTCTAGGAAGATAAAAGGACATATCCCAAGAAGGAATTGAAGACGAGCAAGGCTTTGACTTCAAATATGATTGTCATAATATATTCATTACTAGTATTAAAATTGGATTTTAGATACTTAGTGTGTATATATATATATATATGTATATATATATTGATGTTCAGAATCTGTTTGAACAGGATACTGACTTCAATAGAGATTAATCTGCGAATTGGAAACGGGACGACTGTCGCTGTTTTAACGTAGATACCTAAGTTTAGGAACTACCCTTGGGTGTGTACGTAAATTAAGAAACTGTTATAATGTAACTAGTTTGACTAGGAACATTATCTTTATATCAGTGTTTAATCCGTTGCGGATTGAACCTTTATATTTAGAACACTAAAGTGTTTTATTATATAAAGATGATATTGAGATAAACACATTAGATGTGAATACAGAATTTATATTTTAGAATATAAATAAATCTCAAATATATAACATGACAAACAAATAGCTCAAACTGATTTGATCAGGAGAAACTTAATAGTGGCAATGTTGTCTGGGACAATTAAACAAGAATCGTATATCCGCACTTTTGAAGAGCGGTGGGTACCAGGACTGATTTGATTCCAATCAAATAGAGTCTACGAATCTAGTTTATCGGGCAAAGTGTCTAAAACACTATTTACTTGGTAAAAGTGTAAATGCCACCGATCTGATAGCCTAGTTCATAGTGAAGCAAGTGGGCCCATGTCTAGCTAGGCTAGAGGTGGATATGATATTTCGTAACCTATACGGATGTGGCATCGCGTTATGGTTATGTGTTTCTTTGAAGAACACAAATCAGAAACTTTTACAGTTTCGACACGAAATAGACAAACAGATCGGCTAAAATATTATTTCGTCACGGTAAGACCGTAATGAAAAATACTCAAGCAATAAGTTTCTAAAATACTTGAAAGAGTAAAGTATTCTTTCAAAAGAGGACTCCTCCCGGAACACGTCAATTTGACGGTGTATCCGAACTGAGTAACCGAATTTTGTTAGACATGATTAGGTTAATCAGAGTCGCTCTGAGCTACCATTTCCTTCAACGGATACGCATAAACAGTGCAGAACTTATCTAGAATAAGGTTTCATTAAAATCTGTTTGACAGATAACATATTAGATATGAACGGGAAAGAAACCGGGTTTCACATTCCTGTTAAATTTGGTAATGCTAGGCATATGTTTGGATGATACCAAACTAAAACCCAAATTGGATAAGTGCCAATTGTAGGATATCCTAGGGATACCAAAGTATTGTACTTATACAACTCACTTGAGAACAATTGGATTGTTGCTCACCATGCGGTTTTCCTAAGAGGAATACCGATATGCAGTGGTAAGTGGGAGGATAGTATAACTCGATGAAAAATCAGAGTAATACTATGTAGGCACCGATTCCTAATGGAACACAAATAGTTCATCAATGATGAAACTATTACCATTAATCTTCGTATACACAAGAACCGCGTATGTCGGAGAGATTCATAAAACAATATGGGGTATGGGTTTCTGATCTCACCTCATAAAGATGTCTATCTTTGAGGAATACCAACTGACTACGTATGAGGAAGTGATACAAGGTATCGACTCCCAATTATGACAAAGTGTCATGAGTCCGAATGGATTCCATGTATGTCAACAAGTTTGGATACTAGTTGATGTACCGCAAGACATTGTGCCTACTGGTACTTTATAAGTCTTCAAGGAAGATATACATGGAAGGCAACATACCAACGTATAAAGCTAGGCTTTTAGCGGAAAGGTATCGTTATCAACATTGTGTTGATTACGATTCAACCTTTTACCTGTTGCCACGGTAAATCCATTTGGATAATGCTTGCTAAAGCTGCATGTTTCATTTATGAAATATGACAGCTGGACGGAAAATCGATTTCCTGAAAAGGAAACCTTTTAGAGGATGTTTAAAACATCCTGACGGTTTTGTCGTACATGAACTAGCAAACAAGGTTTGCTGGTTAACCGATCCATGTTTTGATTGAAGCAAACATTGGTTCTTGGAATCGTCGTTTTGATGTAATCATAATAGTTTATGATTTAATTAAAAACGAAAACATTCTTGTGTATATAAGATGGTTAGTGGGAGCGCACTGACAGTGGCTGTCCTATAAATAATGATAATGTGTCATTTCTTGGAATGATATTCCCATAATAATCGGTGAAAGCTGGTCTTTCGAAAAGTCTCCGAGAAATCGTACATTGAAAATGTACGCGTCCTAGTGTCTCATACGCTTTGAGCATATGGATCATAAACAGGCCAATCGAAGTGATAGTCACTGGATTGATATTAAGACATCCGTTAGTATCTTAGAGATCTAAGGATGTTGTCTTAAACTTTGGAGAAGGAGAACTTGAAGTGACTAGGATCACTACCACAAGTTTCCCAACCGATAAAAACGGTACAATACAGTTGAATAACGTACAGGAGCTGGGAATCTTCCAAGCAAGAAACTGTTACCGAAAAACAACAAATTCGGATTATTGCTGCAGCTGAGGCAGCAATAGAAGCCTTCTGGGGTCGATAAAATCTAATTAGATTAGATATAGTTCTCTTAGCAGCTGAGCTAGGCTTCAGCATATGCTAAAGAATTAATGGTCTCATCAACGATCCAGATAAATACTTCGATATTCGTCTAATTCGTTCGGATTATAAATCGTGGCGATGTGATGATCGAATAAATCGCATCAGACGATAATCATGAAAATCCGCTGACGAAAACCTTTTCTCAGTAATTTTGAGCCACCGTACATAGTTCGGGTGGTAGACACTCGAGTGACTGGCTATAGGCCAAGTGGGAGATTGTTGGACAATTATGACCCATAGCGTCACTATTTGTACAGATCATTGTGTTGTTGTACAAATTAACTATGTGACAAAGAGATTGCACTCTTATCATTTGTGATTAGATCCCTAGATATATTAATGATAGGAGGTCCATATGATTTGTTCCTGGACTGAGAATGATATGAGACAATATCAGTCCACGAAGGATAAATCATTAAATATCCTAGTCAGAGTATTATCGAGATTGGACATCAATAAATACTTAAGAGACTAGTATTACACTTGTGCGCGTTGTAAGGGCACAACAAAATAGTTCTCATATATTTGGGTATAAGATACTCATGCAAGTGTAATAGGAGGTTGTGTTTTCACCGATGGTACGGGAAACAGCTTCGCTCTGGATAGACCCCTCGGAATTCCATTGGTAGTATGACTATGTGTCTATGGAAGTCCGAAATCAGGGTAGGTGTATTTGGTCTTAACCTGAGACTTGCACTGCTAATACATGCGACAATCAATATACTTTGGTTGAGTTCATCCAAGGCTTTAACAGGTTCTGTGTACGCCAATACTGGGTATATTGAGAATCGTAGTGTGTTGGGTGTGATGTCAAGATGGAAGTGTTCACTCCAGTCATATGGAGTTGATGGTCACGTAGGATACAGTACTGGTTCTCTTAGTACTGCAGTCATCGGGATAATATGACTAGGTCATAGTTATCCGATATAGAGACTAGTTACCAGACATCCGACATGTGCTCGTATAGGCAGACACAATTCCAGCCCCAGGCCTAGCACGTGATCATCCGATACTGGATCGAAATACGCAATACCACGTATACTACGCCTGATATAGATTGATTATTCCTGTAAGCATGTTTCTGGAGAATTGGGTAGGCATGGCGCTTTGCTAGAAGCCAACCTTGTCTTGTGAATCGGTGTAAACGTAGTACGAGGTACTTACGTGTTCGGATAGTCCGACGACCTGATTTACTGCCAACATATCCGGAGATCTCATGGGTCGCTCCCCGAAGATTCACCAATGACGTATGACTCGCACTTTAATTAATCTGGGATTAATTTAATGAGAGAGAAAATTAATCTGGGATTAATTGCGGAGATATTTTATCTGGGATAAAATACCAATTAAAGAGAGAGAACGATTAATTTGGAATTAATCGATAAATAATATATTTGATATATTTAAGAAATTAGATTTCGACGCGGAATTAAAATTAGATTTTAATTCAGGCGAACGAATTAATTTAGAATTAATTCGTTAACGACGTGAATAATGATTTCGCTAGGCGTAATCATTTAATTACGACGCAACGGAAAATTTGTTAATTTGGAATTAGCGAACCCGAGCCCGGGATTATTTGCGAGCGCATTCGCATTTCGAATTCGAGTGCGGCACGCAAGTCAAATCAAGCGTCAAATCACAAGTCACATCAAGCGTCAAATCACATGTCACTTTGAGTGATGTGACATTTGAGAGATTGATGTGAGTTGATGTGAGGTGATTGACAAGCATTTAATGTTTGCCTTTTTGGAAATTAAAATGGTAAATGGATTAATATTTTTGGAAAATATATAAAACCCTTTTACATTTTTTATTTCCCACTCTCTCGCTTACACGTTTTAGGCATTTTGGAGCCAAAAACCTTCTTCTCTCCCACGCATTTTCTCTTCTTTTTTTCTGCTGCTCATTACCGTGACAGTGAAGGAGAAACCAGTGAGTATTTTGTGGCAAAATACAAGAGAGCTAGCACTCCATGAGGCATACCAAGGTGTTAGGGCAGTGAGTTCGTGAGTTTGGAATCACCTTGTGAAGCTTGGAGCTTGGAGCTTCAATGGAGGACACCCATGGCCGTTTCTTGGAGGAGGAAGACAAGCCACTGCCGAGCAGTCCACCATTTGCGCAGCCCACTGCCAAGCTAGGAGAAGACATTGCGTTTTTGGTCTTCGTAGCATCCAACCGATCAATGTGAGTTTTTTCCGCACCTCATTTGATGTGTTTTCATATTGTTTCATGCTTAATCTATGATCTTGGGACTTGATTTAAACTCAACAAAACACACTGTGAGTCTAGCCTAGATGAATTATTCAGGAACTTGGATCTGATCTGAATTGCGTACTTTGAAGGTTCTCTAATTTCATTTATAAGCTTTCTTTGAGGACAATATTATGCATAACTATCAAGATTATGTTATTTGATTTTTATTTGTTTAATATTTTTGCATGATTGCACGTTTGTGAATGACGTTTGTGGGTGTCGTCGCTGTAAGCCCTCACGAGACTATAACTCGTCCACTAGGGTCGCCTAGGGGTTTAAAGGCTTGTTGCATATGCTAAATGCAACCGTGATCCCTACGAAAGTGGCCTAGTTAATTAATTTATTTTTATTTATTTATTTGAAATTAGTTTTTATTTTATTTTTTGCTCGGGACTAGCAAAATCTTAAGTTTGGGGGTGTTTGATAAATGTGGTTTATACCCACTTATTCTAGCATTTTTAGCCTATTATTTTGTTATGGTTCGAGCCATTTAATGTATTTTATAGTTTATTTTATGTCTTATTTGTAGGAAGCATTATAACATCAAGAATGGAGCAAATACACATATTTTGGGACCTATCGGGAGTATCAGACTCAAGAAGCAGCAAAAACCAGCATCGGATGCACACTGAAATTAAAAAGGCAATAACTTTTGATCTAAAAAGCGTTACGAGACCCATAATATATGGATTTGCATCTAGTCGAGGAGATCTAGTCATTTACATACAGTTTCTCGAGAGATGGGCGCTGCAGCGCTCACTGTTCCGCGCCACAGCGTCCCCCGCGGACCAGAAATATGATTTTAGGGTTTTTTAAGATACCTAATGACTCCAGGGCTCCATTATAAATATATTAGTTCGTCCAAACTAAAAAAGAGAGGCTAATACACAGCACAAAACATAAAATTACATATTTTAGTGAGATCCAAGGAGGAGGATTGAAGAGCAACAAGAGGAGACGAAGGCGGTGAAGTCCGAAGAGGAAGAGATTCAATTCAGATTTTATCTTCTTATTTCTTTCTTAGAACTCTAATGATTTCCATTAGATTCATGACTTGTTTATCATTGTTTTTATCTTTAGTCCTGAACTTAACTCCTTAATTATGGAGAATGATGTAACTGATTCTTGAACCCTTATATTGATTGTCAATTTTGTGATGAAGTTTTATTGATTTATTTATATTCTTTTGAGTTTAATGCTTTGTGTTTGCTGGCCAAAAATATGATGATGAATGTTTAGAATCTATCACTCGAGAGAGGGGATTTTGAATATATCTAGAGAATATAGCCTAGGATTTTATAGAGTTTGAGAGAATCTGTAGTCCTTTGAAGTCGTTAATATAGAATCACAAGGCGTAATGAGTTGTTAACTATTGGATTTTTATAGAGATATCAAAGTCTGTAGTTGATGATATTTTCACTCGGCACTCGAGAGAGGGAGTGGATATTTTAGGAGTCTTGACTTATAAACAATATAACTGAACAAGGATTAATTGGCATGACAAATACATAGGTGACAGCTATGTGAAATCAGGATCTAGAATCTCTATCGTATTAGTTCCTCCTATTTTATTATATTTATATTTATTTATTTAATTAAATCTTTATTAATTATCGTCTAAATAAAGTAGGATTATCAATTCTATTACTTAGTGCGAGTTAACGCAATCCCTGTGGGTTCGACACTCTACACTCATTTATACTAAAACTTGACACCGTACACTTGCGGTACGATATAAAATATCACAACAATTGTCTTATACGTTGATGACATATTATTTATTGGAAATGATAATCCCATATTAAATAATCGGTGAAAGCTTGGCTTTCATGAAAATTCTCCATAGAATACCTGGGAGAAGCAGGCTTTATTATAGGAATAAAGATCTATTGGGATGGATCTAGAAAGCTGCTGACACTCTCTTAGTGTTCATATGTCTTGTTATGTACGTGACCTGGTGTCTCATATGCTTTGAGCATATGGAGTCACAATCAGGCCAGTCCAAGTGATGGTCACTGGATTGATGTTAAGAACATCCTTAAATAACTTAGACGAACTAAGGATGCGTTCTTAAAATTTAGGGAAAGAAGAACTTGAGGTAACTAGGTTCACCGCTGCAAGTTTCCAAACCAATAAAGACGACTTTAAGTCGCAATAAGGGTACATATTTAGTTTCAATAACGAAACAGTGAGCTGGAAATCTTTCAAGCAAGATACTGTTGCCGAATAAATAACAAAAACGGAATATTGCTGCAGCTGAGGCAGCAAAAGAAGCATTTTGGATCTATATAATCCTAATTGGATTAGGTGTAGTTCTGTTAGCAGCTGAGCTAGGCTATAACACAGGCTAAGGAACCGCGGGCTCATCAACGATCCAAGTATATACTTTGACTAATTCATTTGATTCGTTCGATCATACATCGTGGCGATGTGATGATCGAATAAATCGCATCAGATGATAACATTGCACATCCGCTGACGAAAGTTGTTTCTCAGCAGAAGTTTGAGCGACCCGTACATAGTTCAGGTGTAGGACACTTGAGTGATTGGCTATAGGCCAAGTGGGAGATTGTTGGACAATTATGACCCATAGCATCACTATTTGTACAGAATATGTTGTTGTTATACAAATTAACTATGTGACAAAGGAAATTGCTCTTTTATCATTTGTAATTGGATTACCTGGATATATAAATGATAAAAGTCCATATGATTAGTACCATATTAATAAGATATGAGACAATATTAATCCACAAAGGTTTAATCATTAAATATCCCTAGTCGTAGTATTATCGAGACTGGACATCGATAATGCGGAATAGGCTAGTATTACACTTGTGCGTGTTATGGAAGTGTAACGACATAGTTCTCATATATTTAGGTATTGGATACTCATGCAAGTGTAATAGGAGGTTCTGTTTACCGATGGTATGGAAACAGCTTCGCTCTGGATAGACCCATCGGAATCCCATTGGTAGTATGAATATGTGTCTATGGGAATCCGAATCAGGGTAGGTGTATTTGGACTTAACCTGAGACTTTCATCGCTAATACTTGCGACAATCAGTATACTTTGGTTTTGGTCATCCGGGGCTTTAACAAGTTCTGTGTACGCCTCTTCTGGGTATACTGAGAGTCGTAGTGTATTGGATGTGATGTCAAGATGGAAGTATCACTTCAGTCATATGGAGATGATGATCACGCTGGATACGGAACTGGTACTCTGTATGCTGCAGCTATCGGGATAATATGACAATGTCATGATTATCCGATTATAGAGACTAGTTACCAGAGATCCGATATATGCTTCGTACGGGGCATACACAATTCCAGCCCTAGGCCTAACAAGTGACATTTGATACTGGATCGTAATACGCAATACTATGTATACTACGCCTGACAAAGATTACATATTCATTTAAAGAATATTTCTGGAGAATTGGGTAGGCATAGTGTTTTGCTAGAAGCCAACCATGTCTTGTAAATCGGTAAGAACGTGGTACCGGGTACACACGTGTTCGGATAGTTCGATAACCGTATTTACTGTTAACATATCTAGGGATCCTGAAACTTTATTTAACTACAAAATAACACAAAACACATCAAAATATTCACAAAACTCAAGAAACTATACAAAATATTAAGTTAAATGAGTGGGAAATAATGATATAATTACCACTCATCATCTGTTCGGACACACCGTCGATTGAGGTGCTCCGGGAGGAGTCCACTATGAAAGAATACCATACTCTTTCAAGTAATCTTGAAACTCATATGTTTAAGTATTTTACACTATGGTCCGACCGTAATGTTTTTAATACTTTTACCGGTCTGTTTTCTTACTTCGTGTCGAAACTCTTTGAATTACTCAAAAGTTTCTGACTTGTGTTTCATAAGATACACATAACCGTAACGCGATGCCACATCCGTAAAGGTTACGAAGTATTCATATCCACTTCTAGCCTAGCTAGACATGGGCCCACTTATGTCACTATGAACGAGGGGTAACAGATCAGTGGCACTTGCACTTTTACCAATTAAAAGGTGTTTTAGGCATTTTGCCTAATAAACTAGATTCGTAGACATCATTTGAATTAGAAAAAAATCCGTCCTAGTATCCACTCTTCAAAAGTATGGATATACGAGTCTTGTTTAATGTGTCCCAGACAACAATGCCAGTTTTAAGTCTCAACAGATTTATTCAGTTTGAGCTTTTGTTTGTCATATTATATGTCCGAGATTCATTTATATTCTAAATATAAATGATGTTATTAACATCTAATGGACTTATCTTAATATCATCTTTATAAACAAAACACTTAGTGTTCTAGAATATAAAGGTATACCCGCAACGGGTTAAACTAGATATAAAGATAATGTTTCTAGTCAAACTAGGTACATTATAACAGTCTCCTAATTTAAGTACATGCCTAAAGGGTAGTTCCAAAACTTAGGTTCCCACAGCCAAAACAGCGACTCTCGTCCCGTTTCGAACTCATAGGGTGATCTCAACTGAAGCCAATTTCTTGCTAATCAGCAGATCCCGCACATCAGTACATATATTTATGTACCACATCCAGTATCTAAAATCCAATTTTAAAACCAGCAGTGGACATATTTATAACAAACATACCTGAAGTTGGAGCCTTGCCCGTCTTCACTTCCTTCATGTCTGCCTTGTCCATACGGCAGTCACGCTTCCAGTGACCCCGTTTGCCACAGTTTAGGCAGACATCTTGGGATATGTCATTTGTCTTCCCAGAAGACTGTGACGATTTAGCCTTGCCCTTTTCTTCACACCCCAAGAAGCCTTCGGCCAAGCCTTGGCCTTCTGGGATGTCGAAGTAAGATGCATCTTGCGCTTCTTGCCCTTTTGCAAGCTCAGGCTCTGTCTCCTTGAGCATAGCCATTAACTCTCCAAGAATTTTCTTATTGCAATTTGTACTTCTAAGATCTAAGAATAGATCTATGAAAATCCTTCAATTTCAATATCATACTATAAAGACTCAAACAGAATTAATCTGAGATTAATTAATAGAGAAAGAATTTATCTGAGATTAAATTCGTCGAGAAGATAGAAAGCGGTTAATTTGGAATTAATTGGCAAAATAAATTTAATAGTTAAATTTTATTTTACTATTTAATTTATTTAATTGGGCTAAAATAATATATTAGATATATTAATTGAAATTGGATTTCAATGCGGAATTAAAATTGGATTTTAATTCGTGCTAACGAATTAATTTGGAATTAATTCGTAATCGACATTCGTAATAATTTTGCGAGGCATTATTATTTTATTAAATTGGATTTAATTACGTTGCGACGGAAAATTCGTTTAATCGGATTAAACGAAACCGAGCCAGAAATGTGTTGAGCAAGCCCACTTGAATTTTGAATTTAAAGTGGGGCCCACCAACTTACATCAACATGTCACTTGAGTGATGGAAGTGGTTGGAAGCTTTTAAAGGTTTCTTGTCAAACACACTTTAGCTTTTTTTTTTGTAAAAAGTATATATAACTTTTTGGATTTGTTTTTGGTAATTGATTTTAGAAATCAAAATTCAAAAACACTATTCATCTCTTTCTCTCTTCCATTTGGGCGTGAACTTGGTTCATTCTTCTTGAAATTTGTTGCAAAGTTTCAACAAGCTAGCATTTAAAGGAGTTAAATAAGGTGATAGGGAGACTAATCCAAGAATTTGGAACTCGATCTCAAGCTCCCTAGCTTCCAACACATCCAACAAAGAAGAAAAAATTTTGAACTCTATCCGATCAATGTGAGTATTCCACAACTCCCTTTGATTAATTCACACACGAATCACTCTTAGAAGATCTTGGCATGTTCTAGGAACACTTACAATGACCGAGAGTAAGAAAACAAAAACAGAGAGAGAGAACAGTAGAACCTGAGAAAGAGAAGAGAAAGAGGCCGAGAGAGAAAAGAAGAGAGCAGGGGCAGAGGCAGAAAGAGAGAAGACCGTAGGAAGAAGAAGAAAAGAGGGATTCTACAATTTGAGCTCTTATTTCATTCAGGGATGTAAATAGTAAGTAACCTATGCAATGGTTTCATTGAATTGTTTGTATTTGATTCTTTTAGGGTTTTGATTTGATTTTGAAAAATTGGTTCAATAATTGGATTGTGGGTATGTTAAAATGTTTTAGGGATTTATTAGAATTAGAAATTGGAAGAATTAAGTTATAATTTTCGAATTGAAAAAAAAGGAAGAGGGAGATTCGGCAGAACCCTAGAAAATTGGGGAAATTTTGGGGGTTTTTGATTGTATTGGTTTTATAGAAGAATAACTAGTTCTTTTCTTTTATTGAGTTGTTATTTTAGCTAATGTAATAAAATTGTAGATTAGTCTACTTTGTTAGTTCTTGAAAAGGATAGGCTTAGGGCATGATGAATGTGATATTGAGAAAATTTCAAGGGAGCAATAAGGATCATGGCCGAATGTGTAATAGTACGAAACTTCGATTTTGATAATTTTGATGATAATTCGAATTATGTGTAAGGTGTATAGGGTGATAATTTATTGTTAAGTTGATAGATTTAACATGTTATGATGAATAACAAAATGCTTGCTTAGTGATGTTTAGTTTACAAATGTGAAGCTTGATAAGTAAGGTTATGTTTCAAAGTTCAATTGGTATTAGCGTTGAATATTTACATTGAACTTCTGTAGTGATGGAAAAGCAGGAAATGAAAATTAGACTTTGCAAATTTTGAAGTAAGAATGTTGGTATAAATTGATAATTCTGGAAAATGCTTAAGTAAGCTTTGTTGAAGTAGATGTTATTGTGTGACTGTAAGAAATTAATGAGTAATGTAAATTGATGAATAAGTTGAATATGTATATTAAGTTATGCATTGTTTATGTTAGTTAAGTGGGAATATATGAATATAAGCTATAAATAATATATTTGTTGCATATACACGTACGTATATGATGATATATATATATATATATATAGGCATATAAGAAAACATGGCTAAGGTAAGTGAAATCATAAGAAATGAATATGCATATATATATATATATATATGTTATTATTATTATTATTTTTTTTATAAATTGAGTTGAAGTTAAGAAAGATTCTGAAATTCGAAGTATTTTAAAAGAAAAGTTTCAAATGTTTTCTTTTGAAAGAAATGTATTTCAGAAAATATTTCTTACAGTTTTGAGATTTAAGCATGAGTTTTATATTTTCGGGGCATGAGGGAAAAACTCACCCCAATATGTAACTTGATACAGTTGGAATTGACAGATTCAGAGACATGTGCACATGTAGAGGACTGAGGGGACGGCGATACGTAACGCCCCCAGATCCTAATTCAGGACTAGGGATGACAGATGCCCCAAAATTCAAGTTTCAGAGCTTGGGTGGAAGCATTGATCCGCACCCCTAGTTCTAGTTGTGGCTACGTCCAATTGAGTCATTGTCCTAGGCGTAGAGCTCAATGCCCAGTTGAGTCGTTGTCCTGGGCATAGAGTACCATCAGTTTCAGAGATGCCCAGTTGAGTCGTTGTTCTGGGCATATAATACCACCAGTTTCACACACCCAGTTGAGTCTTTGTCATAGGTGTAGAGAGATCACTAGTTTCAGAGACCCAATTGAGTATTCCCGAATACATCTAGTTGAGTCGGTTTCCTTGGCGTAGAGTAGTTTCAGTTTTCAGATTTTCAGTACACAGTTTTTGGATCATCAGTACGTAGTTTTCAAAAGTCAGATTTTAGTAAACAGTATTCAGAAAATAGATTTTGGAAACAATTTCCAGAAACCAGATATTTAAAGCATGTTTTCAGAAAGACAAGTTTTATAAAGAGATTTTCAAACAGAGTTTCAGAAATGGGTTTTCAGAAAACAGTTTTTTTTTTTAGAAAAGGTTTTCAAAAAGTATTTTATAAAAAGCATGGCATGTTAAAGTAGAGTATAATTCATAAGTTATGCATATATTCTAGAAATTATTTGAGATGCATATAGCTGATATTAATGCATGATAGCATTATTATGTTTATATGTATTTATGAATGATGTCTGTATGAGTTGTATGTTTACATAAGAGGAACTCTTTGTGAATAATAGTGCATGATAATATAATTACATTTATATATGTATATGCATCATTGAAGATTGTGTGATAACTGTTTAATAGGAAGAATATTTCATAATTCTGATTTGATGATATTTCAATGAAATAAAAGAAAGATAATTATAATAAATGCCTGAGCTAGATTGACAAAGAGTGTATAGGTAAGTATCAAGATATCAGAGTAGCGCAGCGAAATCGTGATAAGATTTGACTTAGTGAGTAAGGATATAGAACTTACTATTTATATTATGAATGTTAAGATGTGAACATGATTTAATATATATATATATATATGAATAGATAGAAAACGAATTGGTTATAAGTAATCTATTTGTTAAGCGAATAAGAACTAAAAAACTAATTGAGATTTTGTAGATATTTGAATGGCTTTATAAACAGCCCAGGTTAATACAGAAACAAGATTCAGACTTTGAGTGTGTATGAGGCTCAAGGTATGAGCATAGTTACTTACTGAGTTTTATGACTCACTATCCAACAGTGTTTGAGTTTTGCAGGTTGATAACCAGATCGGTTGACCGCAGTCTTCAGAGCTTGAGAAGCCGGATAGCAGTGTTGCAGTCAGCCAGTCACCAGGTATTGGGAGTATGAATATAGTTGTAAAAAGTTCTAGTGTGTATAGGTAAATTGTAAAATTTTTGTATATAGGCATTTTCGGGCATGGAGCCAACCTGTATTATGTCCTGATTTCAACATTTCTTTATCATATTATGTGTTTGGGGTCCTATAGGTTGCATTACATTGCATGTTTTGAGTTTGCATAGACATGTCGTCTGGAGGTGCTGGACTTTGATCCAGGTTGCATGATTTTTAGCAGAGGTCATGCCGAAATTTCGGCAGAACCATGGGCTTATGGAGGCAGGATTAGCCTGTCTCCTGCTGGTAGCATCTCTTGTAACGGGATGTTACAACATGGGATGCCCAAATTTGGACAGCTGTCACCCGGTAAGCCCGAAACTCACCCGATAATACCGTTTTTCACCGTTTTCATATATTTTTCAGTCCGAAATAATTTCCGGAAATGATTCTAATGCCCAATACACATCCAATATATTTAAATAACATATTTTCATCACCAAATTTCAAGAATTTTCGGGTCTGACCAAAGAGTAAAAATTATCATTTTTCATGCTTTAAATCCAATTTTCTCAACATTAATCATATTAATATTTGCACCAAACAAAGCCACCACCAATGAAGAACTCAAGAAAAATTCTAGGAGTTACAAGAGTGGTCATAACACTTTAGAATGGCAACAAGTCATCAAATGATAAAATTGAACTAATATACATTAATATTACTCGATCTAACTTCACACATGCATCTAGCCTCCAAATCCATCCTCCAAATCAAAAAGCCCCAAAAGTTAAGAAAGAAAGAAACCCTAGAATAATTATAGATACTCAAGAATAAGAAACAAATTTTCTAAGCTTAAGAACATTAAAGATTACCTCAAAATCTCCTAATTTCCTTAAGCTTTCTTCTTGATTTGATCACTTTCTCTCAAGTTTCTCTCATGAAATATTTTGGGAGCTTTCTATGGAGAAGAATTCAGACCATGGATGAGTTATGAAAGAGGAAACATAATTTTTCACTTTATATACTAGGGGGAACCTAACTTGGGGGCAATTTGGTCATTTTGTAATTCATTTAATCAAATTAAAGAATCCAAATTCAATTTGATAACATTTATCTTAAATGTAAAAGTCAAACATTTACACTTTAATCATTTCCAAAATTAAATATCAACTTAGATATTTTATATTTCAATTACTTTAATTATTTAACAATTAAATAATTACTTAAATACAAATATCTAAATATATGTATTATATTTACTTTAAATAATCCAAATATATATATTAATGATCTATGTCAAATATCTCATTTGATAATTAATTAATGTGTATTTAATAAAATCATATATTAAATACAAATACGCATTAATTAAGAAATAACTGAAATGCCCCTTATGCATGTATTTTTCGTTTAACCGTTGAACGATTCAAATTAACTTATTTAATTCGATGAAGTATTATGAATAATCTATATTATTCATAATGCGTTGCCCAAGTGCTCAACGAGTACACTTCATATTGTGGGACTCTCTAAGTTTAGGTTTATCCGTCACTGAATCAAATTTCGTGTCCATAATTCACTCACTCGTAAATTATGATGACCACAGATAATCTCGCTAAACTATACAAGTCGAGGTCATTGCATACGTATAATCCATCATTCGTAGGCTATCAATATTATACAATTTTTTATTTCCAACTCTCTCTATTCCATTTACGGTTTTAGGTCTTTTGGAGCCAAAACCTTTCTCTTCTTCTCTCTCGGTCTTGGACCGTTTCTTCCTCTGTTTTTCTGGTTTTGACCGATCAAAATGGAGAACCTTATGATCTTGTTGCAAGATCTAAGTGCTAGCACAGTCATGGAGGAATACCAAGGTGATAGGGAAGTGAGTTCATGAGCATGGAAGTTTATCACAAAGCTTGGAGCTTCAAAGGACATCCATAGCCGATTCTTGGAGGAGGAACACCACCCACACCGAGCAGTCCACTGCCATTGCCGAGATTCACCTTTTGGAGGACGGCAGTGCGTTTTTATTCATCACCAAATGCATCTCTACCGATCAATGTGAGTTATTCCGCACCTCTTTTGGTTATATTTACACTTGTTTCATGCTTAATCTATGATCTTGGGACTTGATTTAAACTCATCATAACAACATAGTTCTCATATATTTGGGTATAGGATACTCATGCAAGTGTAATAGGAGGTTGTGTTTACCGATGGTACGGAAATAGCTTCGCTCTGGATAGACCCCTCGGAATTCCATTGGTTGTATGACTATTGTGTCTATGGAAGTCCGAATCAGGGTAGGTGTATTTGGTCTTAACCTGAGACTTACACCGTTAATACTTGCGACAATCAATATACTTTGGTTTTGGTCGTCCAGGGCTTTAACAGGTTCTGTGTATGCCTCTTCTGGGTATATTGAGAATCCTAGTGTATTGGGTGTGATGTCGAGATGGAAGTATCACTCCAGTCATAGTGGAGATGATGATCACGTAGGATACAAAACTGGTAGTCTTATGTACTGCAGTCATCGGGATAATATGACTAGGTCATGATTATCCGATTATGGAGACTAGTTACCAGAGATCCGATATATGCTTCGTACGGGGCAGACACAATTGCAGCCCCAGGCCTTCCACGTGACATCCGATACTGGATCGAAATATGCAATACTACGTATACTATGCCTGATATAGATCACATATTCCAGTAAGAATATTTCTGGAGAATTGGGTAGGCACGGTGCTTTGCTAGAAGCCAACCATGTCTTATAAATCGGTAAAAACATAGTACTAGGTACGTACATGTTCGGATAGTCCGACGACTGGATTTACTGCCAACATATCCGGGGATCTCATGGGTCGCTTCCCGAAGATTCACCGATGACGTACGACTCGCACTTTATTAATCTGGGATTAATTATAAGAGAGAGAAAATTAATCTGGGATTAATTACGGAGATAATTATCTGGGATAAAATATTATTTAAAAAGAGAGAACGATTAGTTTGGAATTAATCGATAAAATAATATATTCGATATATTATACGAAATTGGATTTCGACCCGGAATTAAAATTAGATTTTAATTCGGGCGAATGAGTTAATTTAGAATTAATTCGTTAGCGAAGTGAATAGTAATTTTTCTAGGCATAATTATTTAATTAAATTTGATTTAATTACGTCGCAACGGAAAATTCGTTAATTCGGAATTAGCGAACCCGAGCCCGAGAGTGTTTGCGGACCCACTCGCATTTCGAATTCAAGTGCGGCCCACAAGTCACATCACGCATCACATCACTCGTCATTCATGTGATGGATGTCTTGTTACTTTGAGTGATTGACAACCAGTCACTATTCATGAGTGATGTGAGTAGTTGGAAGTCATTAATTGCAACTTTTGGCTCCAAATTTTTGTTGACATTTTGAAGGCATTTTACAAAAATTTTGGTATATGTTTTATTTTTTGATTTTAGAAATCAATGAAGTGTATTAGATACACAACACACAAACCAACTCCTCTCTCTTCTCTTCCAACTCATTCGGCCAAGGGCCATTCTTTTCTCTCTTTTGTTTTCTTCAAAACCCTGAGTTACAAGAAGCTTAGGAAATTTTGTGGCAAAATTTCCAAGGTGCTAGCACACTTATGGGTCATCCGAAGGTGATAGGGAAACCCACCCATGGGCATGGAATCACACACAAAGCTTGGAGCTTGAAGGATCACCATGGCCGAATTTTTGGAGCACAAATTTGGTGCAAATTCTGTGAGCCACCTTGGAGGAAAGCTTGAAGTTTTTGTTGTTCCTGGCATCGCCAAATCCGATCAATGTAAGTATGATTCCGCCATTCTTCATTATTGTATTCCCACATATTTTATGCTTGAAATCGATCTTGGGACTAACCTAGAAACCCAACATCTTCTAATGCCTCGAATTATTCTTGGGTGATTCATATGTGGTGACTTGAATTGGTGTTGAGATTAATTTGATTAATGTTGAAAATTTGGATTTAAAGCATGAAAATTGGCATTTTAGTGTTCTGGATTAGATTCTGCAAAACTGGAAATTTTGGGATGAATTTGATGTCATATGAATGTAATGGATGTGTTTTGGGAGTTGGACAATTTCCGGAAATTGTTTCCGAGTTTAAATATGTGAAAACAGCCAAAAATGGTGTTACCAAGTGACTTTTGAGTCAACCGGGTGACGGTTGCCCAAACAGTGAATCTGCCACTTTTCGGGCAGCCCATGAACTGCCTTGACACTATTGGGGCTGACCTGGGCAGTCCCCATAAGTTTCGGGTGGTCGGTTCGGTCAAAAACACATTTTACGTCATTTTGCGGAAAAAACGGTTTTCGTAAAAGTTTCGCGACGTTTCAACCTTATTTATGTTGATATTTGATATTGACTAAATAGGTTTAGGTGAAATATGAATAAATTATCCATATTAGATATTGAATAATTTATTCGGTAATTTGAAAAAGTTTGAAATTACGATTTCGCCCGAACAGCGCTTCTGCCGCGCCCTTCGCCCGAAACCCCAAAAAAATTGGTATCAGAGCAGTTCTGATGCTTCATCGATTATATTATTCATGCTTGATATTTGATATAGAATCCAATTTTAATGTTCGCACATGCTTGGAATCTATATATGTTTTTTTACTTTTCGATTTTATACTAACGGAAATGTAACTGAAATTTAATAGTTAAATTATGTTATGTTTTCTAAGGTAGAATTGAAATGTTTAGAAAGTGATTTAAATTAAAATTCTGAATTTGATGTAGATTATAGCTTCCAGAGGAAAATCCCGTTTAAATAAGGCTGTAAAGTGACCTGTATTGGATACATATTTCTTGGTCCATCTTATCAGTACGGTTTATGGGTATCTTTCTATAACTGCATCCGAGATCGTGCCAAAGCTATGAGGGTGTAGGTTATGGGATTTTATTCATGCCGGATGTATAATGATACTAGACAAATTCAAGTGAAAGTGGAAATCCTGAACGTCCCAAAGCTGTCAGGACTATATCGGTAGCTTAAGTTTGTCATTGACAAGTGAAGCATTGATACGCCTCATTATGAACGTGCCAAAGCTGTCATAATGAGAAACGGTCAGGACCAAAACCAGAAGTCATTGGTGAGTGATTAACAATTGGTTGTCTACCTAATGAATATACGTAGGCGAGATCGTGCCAAAGCTGTGAGTCGAAATATATTCATGGGATCCTACTCTCACTATGGAATTCAATTTAATTATTGAATTCCTGTTGTCCATTGGGGATTACGGTATTACGTAAAGTAGTGGAAGACACTGCTGGGTTAAAAATCCATAACTAAAGCAGTGTGTAATATTTTGGAAAATGTTGCTTTCGTTTTTCCTTATTCTATATTGTTTATAGATTTATACTTTTGATCCACTGCATAGTATATTACTTGAATATATTTTTCTGACTTTACTTATGGTTGCGTATTTCTAGAATAGGTTCTAGAGAGACAGTAGACTCAGATATTATTAGATTAGTTGAAATTATCCGGAACTGTTGTTCCGATTTTCTTGAAAATCAAGATGGTTTGTGACTTAGTTACTAAGTCACGATTAGGTAATCTAAATAGATATCTGCTTAGGATATAACTGTCTAGAGAGATTTGTTTCTTATGTAGTAAAAATTGACTTGAATAGTTCATGTCTTGAGATTCTTAGCTGGCATTAAGAAAGCCCCATTAGTATTTGTTTATCTTTTAATGATGTTTCTTGGCTTTGGTGACTTTTAGAAGTCACGTGTTTGACACAGTTTTCTAATCAATCATTTGCAATTGTTGTGAATGATTGAACGCAAATTATAAAGCTTAAGAAATGAGATATGTATAGTTGTCTATAGAGACTATCGATTCTCACAATACGACAACTGTAGGTATTGGATATCAGATCTCCCGTCTAGTTATTTAAAATAATATTTAATAACTGTTTTGATATTTGATATCAGAACTTGTGACTATTGGATAGTTACTTGTTATGTATAAATAATTGTTACATATTTTAATATGACTAGTAGTGTCATTAATGGAAGATAAACATTAAGAAAAATATTCGGTTAACTAAATAATTTGGAACAATGTTTTTTGAGATTTTGTCATAAAAGCATTAGATGTTTATTCCTTATGGTAAAGGATGGTCCGATACGAGTTCACACCACGTATCCTTATCCATTTAATGAATATTGTATTCAGAATATGATTAAATCTCATTTAACCAATGATCGTCATTGGACCACAGATTTATTAAACTAATACAGTGGATGTATGTGGTTTAATGAATCAATAATTGCCTTAGATAGTTTTCTATACTCCGTAACTTAGTTAATGATTTGTCATGACTTAGTTACGTGTTTCTAATAGAGAACATGTTGAACGTCTTGAATGGTTCGAGAACTGTTAATATGTTTCTAATGAAATGGGGATAGAATATTTTGAATGGTTTAAAGATATTATGTTCGTAGTGTTGAAAACTGTATCTTTAAAATTCATTGTGAATCTTTGAATTGTTCAAAGATGTTTTGATATGATCAAACACATGAATTTAAGGCAATTAGTTCTAAAGTTATTTAATGAATATGATTCTTACTCAATATTAAAACTTCCACAATTCCATCTTGATGGAATTGGTCAGTGGGAGTAATTGAATCTTATATGATTTGATTCGTTGATAATGAGTGTTACCGAATTAGTTTCAATACTCTTGGGGTTATGCTCCAGTTACACTAATTCGTCTCTTTAATTTAGGTTCCATCCGTTTCTACAGTTACATATATGATATGTACAGTAGAAAATTTGAATCTTGACAGTTGAGATTTGAGACTTTCTTTTGTATAATTGTTATATAATTGAGAGTACTTGCGCCTCGGAGGTACAAGTAAGGTTTATCATTTATTCTATTTAATAGAATATTATATTATGTTTGATAGAATATATTTTCTACGATCCCGAGTAATAAAATTGTTTTATTACTTGGTGTGTAACATCAGATGTTGACGATTGTAGAAAATACTTGACTTATTGAAGTAAAATGTGAGAATGATAAACTGTAATGGAACTATATGAGTAATAAGATAAAAAGACCCTTAGACCACCTTCGTATAAGTTTAATAAGATGTCAGAATCATTTACAAAGTATTTGATACTTAATGATTCTGTTGTTTTCTTATCGAAGAAAATAATCATATAACTTATAGTGGGAGTGATATTTGATATCGATTTCGGAAATTACCATTGAACCATAGATCTAAAATTGTTCATGGCTTACTACGATCAACTTTTGAAATTGATTAGGCTTTAATTATGAATAGTTCATAAAATGTGCAAATTGTTTGCGCAACAAAAACAAAGTGAGCTTGATAAATGTTTGACCTTTATATTATGACAGTGAGAAAGGTTGTACTCAGCGATCTATTGTAGATTCTGAGGAAACTTGTCTCTAGTCGCACTGATTGAACAATTAAAGATCTGTTGGTTAATGTTGATATTAAACACTGTATTTTGGCTAAAGAATGCAAAGTGGAGTTCCTGAATGGTTTCTTCGAATGAGAGATCCGTTGTGATTTATTTGTTTGAAGAAGTTCATTCTAGAATGGCCATAGAGTTTGTATTATGCTAAGATCACAGTTTGATATACTAGCTTATGGAGCCCATTATAGACTCAGATAAGCTTTTTGGAAATCCGTGTTCTCTGTTTTTGATATCAGTCAGATTGTCTGGTTTTATCGAAATATAGAGAATATGTATTTGTCAATAGGGTCAGTGGGAGCATACAAATTTCTTTCTAGCATTATATATCCTAAGTCTTATTTTCTCCTTATTAGCAGTGGGAGTAGTCTCTGATATATTTGATATAAAGTTTTATATATGATATAAAACTAAGAGACTTGTGAAAAACTCACATTAGTCGCGTATTAGATATGATGTAATAAATGACACAACAAGACTATCTGTATGATAGTTAGTATAACTGTTTGACAGTTAACGTGTCTTTTATATATATAGTATTCATCTTTCGTAAATGATGATTCTTTTTTCGAAAGCGAAATTGATTAGAATGTCTAGTCAATCTCATACATCATAGGATGATGGCGTAATGAATACTATATTCCGTGCGATTAAAGATATCAATTTAATCGTAATAGTTACGAGTTATTTTGATATGCTACAGACTATAGGATGTGTCTTGAAACATGTTGTTTGTTATCTTAGAGATATTAAGAACGAGTTTCTTATTCATGGAGAATTTAGTCTGCAACCATAAGGTCAGATTAGTTTTGATCCTAATTATGACATTAGATGATCTATGTCATATAAAGTCAGAAAAGATGCAGTGGGAGTGTCATTATTGATTCTACTAAACTAGTGGAATCAGTTTCAACTTATGAAGTATTGACTTATGAAGTTGCATAATGACCCTATAGATTAGAAGTTTTCATATTATTGTAGTTCTTGCGGTTGTCTCATAGTATTTGGATTTGATTTCTAAATACATAGACAACTCAGTAACTATAGCACAATACTGATATAGCATCTGAGTCATATTGATGTGGAATTTGGATTATACAAAATATAAATGATGCTGGCTAAGGAAAACGATTGAGTTTGTTGGACAGACTCAATTTGTTAAAGCATGCTTACTTGTTGTTGCCTACCCCTTGAGTGCTAGGTGAGCGAGTAATTCTATTTTCCATAATATTACTAATTTAATGGTAGCACCCTTGTCTTTTATACACTTATTTGATCTAATTACGATTAGATATCTGATTATGATTAGATCGAAACTAAATCAGGTTTAGTGATACATGTATATTAGACAAAGACCCAATGATTTACAATGTAGTGCACAGTTACAACGTAGTTTGTAATTGACATTTGGAAGTGCGCTATAAGATGTATATCCTTAAATAAAGTTCATGGTCAAGATTTACTAATACGGGTCGGTTAGTAAAATCCACTGAGACCAGTACATGTCGTATATCGTGACTTGGTCCGATGGTTTATCCCAGTGAACCATGAGTCTTGAGAGACTCGTATAGACATGTAGATGTTTATTTGATAAGACACTGCATGACTCACTGAAGATTTCCTAATAGATGGTACACCAACGTCAATAGAAATCTTCTCGAGTTGAGCGAGCATAGTGGTCCTTCGACTTGAGATACCACAGTGGGATATATGAGTTATCCTCCACACTTTGATGACAGTCACGTCACCGATCTATTTAGATCAGACCTCCACTTGTTCGTTGGGTGTGGATTGATACTCATGATATCCAGTGCATATCAAGAGAGGATCTGTCATTCTTGTGTATAGGGCATAGGCATCCGCACGTGTTTACGATCTAGTAAATCCATGGCAGTGTTATAACTTCAGAAATTAGTTCCGAGTGTTATTTAGAGATCGTAAATTGAAAGTAGACTATATTATACCGAACGGGTTTGACATTTTCATCTATACCCGAGGTATAATATGGATTGCCTGTGACAGAGGGATTATACATATGCAATGACCTCGGCTTGCATAGTTTAGTGAGATTATCCGTGGTCGTCATAATCCATGAGTGTGTGGATTATGGACACGAAATTAGATTTCATGACGGATAAACCTAAACTTATAGAGTCCCACAATATGAAGTGTACTCGTTGAGCACTTGGATAACACGATATGAATAATACGGATTATTCATAATACTTCATCGGATTAAGTGAGTTAATTCGAATCGTTTAATCGGTTAAACAATAACACATGCATTTAAGGATTTTGGTCATTTAATAATTATTGTGTATTTGTATTTGATACATAATACGATTAGATACACATTAATTATTCGTCAAATGAGATTTTGACACATGCCATAAATATATGTATTTGTTATTTATTGTAAATAAAAATACATATATAATAATAATTATATTAATTGATTATTTGGATATTTAATTGTTAAATATTTTAATAATTAATTAATTAAACGTTTTCCATAAATGTTATGAAATTTGTTTAATTATTATTAGACCATATGGAATAATTTAATTATACTTTATGTGTGCTAATTTGATTGGTTATCATAAAGTTAATTAATTCATTTAATTTGATTAAAATGAAAAATGACCAAATTGCCATTATTACTTTGCCAAAGTCGGTCATCTTCCTATTTATTTAGAAAATTGTTTTCTTTCTCATTTTATCATCTACATTGCCGTGAGCTTCACCTTAAAAATGGGTTTCAGATATGTTTGATGAATTCATGAAGAAATAAAGTAAAATTTAAGAAAAAGGCTTGGAAATCAAGAGATTAAAAGGTAATCTTCTATAACTCAAGCTTAGAAATTAGTTTCATGTTTTGTTGAATTCTTAGAATAGTTCTAGGGTTCCTTTAAATATGAAAATTTGGGGCTTTTGGTTGTGTATGATGAATTGGAAGCTAATTAAACATGTGTGAAGTATTTTGGATGAAATTAGTGTAATTAGTGTATGATTTTATCATTTGATGATTTGTTGTCATTCTAGAGTGTTATGACCACTCTTGTAATGCTTAGAATTGTTCTTGGGTGATTCATACATGGTGACTTGAATTGGTGTTGAAATTAATTTGATTAATGTTGAAATTTTGGATTTAAAACATGAAAATTGGAATTTTGGTGTTCTGGATCATATTCTATAAAACTGGAAATTTTGTGATGAATTTGACATCATATGAATGTAATATATGTGTTTTGGGAGTTGGAACAATTTCCGAAAATTATTTGTGACTTTTGAGTCAACCGGGTGACGGCTGCCCAAACAGTGAATCCTTCACTGTTCGGGCAGCCCATGAACTTCCCTGACACTATTGGGGCTGACCTGGGTAGTCCCCATAAGTTTCAGGTGGTCGGTTCGGTCAAAAACGCATTTTACGTCATTTTGTGGAAAAATGATTTTCGTAAAAGTTTCACGACGTTTCAACCTTATTTATGTTGATATTTGATATTGAATAAATAGGTTTAGGTGAAATATGAATACATTATTCTTATTAGATATTGAATAATTTATTCGGTAAGTTGAAAAAGTTTTAAATTACGATTTCGCCCGAAAAGCGCTTCCGCCACGCCCTTCGCCCGAAACCCTAACAAAGAGAGCCTGTGAAGATCTTTCATGCGGTAGTACATGTCATGGGGAAATGTCCAAACGATCCCGGTTACACGTCGGGCTTCATGAGGATGGAAAAATATTGTGCTGAATTAATCCAACTGCTTCCGACCTGACCCATAATACTCGAGCTCATTCTTCCGATCCGGGAGGAAGGAGATGACTGATCCGAGCTATCGGGCTATAGTGGTCGGGGTCAGCTCTGATGTTTTTGGTCTCTGATATCTGCACCTTGCTATGTCCTCAGTTCAGTCAAAATCAGGAGACCAGGTCTGAATACTATGCTTCGTCAAAGAACGGTCAATATCCTCAGACTATGCATCTTCCCAAAAGAAGAACTTCCCTCTCTGCCCTTGTCGAGCTGTTCAAAATACATGGTCACAAAAACCACCATCAACATATGTCCCATAGTTCTCGGTTTCAACAAGTGTACGAGTTGGTGCTGGGAACTATAAGTCACGAGAATGCTGATCAACAAGGTGGCGTTCATTCATAGGATCCACAAAAATTGCCTCGGTTATTAATCGGGTCGTCCTCGTCATCTTCATATGCTTGGTCACTGAGAATTCTGATACCTATCCAAACGGCGCTCGTGGCTTGAATCAAATACCCCATTTACCCTTCTGGTAGTCATCCATTGGAAATCGTAAACCATCATTACCCTCATAAATGCCCATCAAATCATATTTAGGGTTTAATCCGGCCATGACACTTGTCAAGCATCCACGACCCTCCCCCAAAACCAAAACAATCAACCGTTCAGGGGCAGCTGAAGGATTTTTAATCTCAGCTGTTCATTAAAATTTGAGTAGATGGAATTTGAAAGTGAC
This sequence comes from Zanthoxylum bungeanum, assembly GCA_019454045.1. Taxonomy (NCBI): domain Eukaryota; kingdom Viridiplantae; phylum Streptophyta; class Magnoliopsida; order Sapindales; family Rutaceae; genus Zanthoxylum; species Zanthoxylum bungeanum. Next base: position 7,918 of record SKCR01035624.1, on the reverse strand, counting down.
ACGCGGATCGCATCCGAGCCCTCTCTCTCTGATCTAACGGCAAGGAATGCCCCGAGCTGCCTAAAAAAAGGCGGAAGCATCACACCTTTCCCTTTTTTACGAAAACCAGTTCTCCCGAATACAAAAGATTTCTTCCCTTCTTTCTGAGATCAGCAGACTTCAAGACCGACCAGACCATCTCTCCATTCAACCTTCTCGAATCAAGTAAGTTTTCTGCTCGACCTCATTTACGTAATTTCTGAGACTTTTCGTGTTTATTTACTGCATGCGAATGTTCATGTATTTGTTCTTGCTTGTTCTTCATGCTTTTATCATGTTTTTGTGTTTATGCCTCTATTTTGCGTTGCGAATGTGTGGTTGAAATGTGTAGTGTGGTTTGTGGGTTGGTCGGATGGTTTGAGATGCATGTGTTTTTAGGCCGAATGATGGATTATTGGTTAAGATGTTTGATTTTCGGGTTTTTGGGTTTACTGTTTACTATGTTCTTGGTTTGGTGTTTATGAAGAGACTTACTGCTTTTTGGCCATCATTAGGACGTTTAGAGACTTTAGGACTAAGTCTTCGGTCGCTAGAATAGCTTTTGAGTATATGATGCCCCCAAACTGATTACTAATTGCCCTCCTCAGACCTTGCCATGTTAGGAATGTCAGACGCTGAATCATCCTCAGTTCGGTCCCCAATTCTCCAGCCTCTTTCTGCTGAAGAGGTTTCCTCCAGCTCGAGGATGGCCAGTTTAATTAGAAGAATTAGATACCACTCCAACTCCATCTCAGGAAGAGAATGACACCTACCGCTACCGAATTCCCCGAAAAAATCCTGAACCGGGCGAACTAGACTGGTCCTCCCTGGACATGGACCGCCCTTCAACCATCACGAAAGATGCCTTGAGCATACTCCACCATCAGTATGAGGTTCCCATAGACATAGCGCTTGAGGTCTCAGGCCTTGGTGAGTTCGCAAGCCGGCCCGAATCCGGCTTCGTGGCCCTTCTCCATTTTTTCTTCGAATACGGCCTGCGACTGCCTATCCAGTCCTACTTTGCCAGGATACTTCCCTCGATGGAAGTTGCTCCCTACCAGCTGAATCTGAACAGTTGGAGGATACTAGCCGGTCTTCATGTGATATGGCATCCAGCGGTCCTAGGAGAGCTGACCTTTGTGGAGCTGCAAAGACTGTACAAACTGAAGGCTAACCCAAAAACTCATCACGGTTGGTATTACCTCTCCTCTTATACCGACGTACCTGCTCTCATCACCGATCTCCCCCAGACTAACAAAAACTTCAAAGATCCGTGGTTCTGGGCCACGAGCGACTGGGGTCAGTCTCGGTCAATAGATTCCGAAGAGATAGATGTCCCAAACGTCTTTACAGAATGAGGTGAGGACTTGATCCCTTAGTTTTATGTAAATTTTATGAGAAAAATACTAACTTCCCAAACCTTTTCAGCCTGTTGGAGGGATCCCCCAAAGTTAGTCATGAGGTCCGGACCAGGATTAAGAGAGCCCGGAGTTTCTCCAGCTTCTGGAAGAGTATCGTCAAAGATGTCACCTTTATAGATACGGGCCTCATCCGGAACACACCTCCACAGGCTCTAGGACGATTAGGTAGTTATCTTCTGACCTACTAATAAATTTCTTGTACTCAGCTTGAATCTGATTGAGGTTACTCGTGCTCGGAAACTGACTATGCTTTTTGTCTTGTATTCTGTAGGAATGACAAAATCAGGCGACGCCAAGGGGCGGATCAAGAGCCTGGCCAAAAAGGCCGCCAGAGGGCAGGTGGAAGTTCTCAACGACAATTGACCAATCCAATTCCTCATGAGGCTAATGGAAAATCCAAACTGCTTGCTCATCTGGTGGCACCTCCTCAGCCTACTCTCACACTAGCTGCTCTGAGCCCTACAATCCAACCGTCTCCTGCCTCATCTATACCTTCGAGTAAAAGCCGTTGTCTGATCAGGGAAGAAGTAGTTGAGCTTGAGGAGGAAAAAGAAGAACCCCCCACCAAGAAGGCCGTCACTCGGAAGGAGAAGAAACTTGCGGAGGTTCCCTCCTAGACCGGGATAAGAGGGGTGGTGTTGGGAATGAATGACCTAACGAAAAGGTCCAGGATGCGGTAGCCCATCTGGTGCCTGCATTCAAATTATTGGTCGAAGCAATCCCCTCCGAGCAGATCCTAAGATATGAGGACATATCCCCCGAAGAGGTGATCTCCAAGTTCTGTGCCTAAATCCTTAAGGTAAATGCTCTTTTCTGTTTCTGTACTTCGCTTTTACTTGGAAAATTCTAACCATTTCTTTCTCTCTTACAGACGAGTTACATGATGGCCTAGAACAAAGACCTGTTGACGATCCTACTGTCAGAGGGGGGCCAAGTGCAGAGGCTCCAATCTCAGATGACAGAGCGAGAGGCCGAATTGGCCAAAAACGAAGAAGAGATCCAAATGCTGAAAAAGACCGCGGCCAAGGCCACAGTACTGAATAATTCCCTCCGTAATGCCTCCACTGTTGCGAAGAAAAATATGGATAATGCGGAGGACGAGGCCAAACGGCTGAGATGGGAGAAGGTCAGCTCAGACTCCAAGCTCAAAGAGGCAATCAAGGAGAGTGATCGGGCTTGGGATGATCTGAAAAGCAAAGAGGGCAACTTGGAGGCGAACCTGGAGAAATCCAAACTCTACGGGATTGAAGATTGCGTGGAGATCATCCCGGCGTTATTGCCTGGGTTGGATATGGGGCTCGTCCACATTGCCATCAAATACTGCAGGTGGAGCTCTCAGAGGACGAGGCTCTTGCCTTACTCGCGCCTCCTTCAAAGCAAATTCAAGACCCTTTGCCCATAACTGCCGTGCCCATGTCCTCAGTTCTTGAGGAGTTGCAGCATGAGGCCCTTGTTTTCGAGCCTGAAGCGCCTGCAAGTGAAGTCGAAGCTCCTCCTGCCGATCAAGCTGAAACTACGATCCCCTCTACTGTGCCCGAGCCAAAGGTCTTACCTTCCGAGCCTGATAAGGAAGAGCAAGTTGCCCATGTGTGGGCTAAGGAATGAGGGTGACCCCAATGGGGCCATGTGTAACAAATGTAGGGGTTTTATGGCGAAAATCCTGTAACGCAGTGGAAACGCGGAAAATCAAAATTTTCCGATTTCAATAATTTTTCTTGGATCAATTAAATAAACTTATTTATTTAATTACCCAATACTTAAAAATTGAAATTTTGCACAAGAAACTAAATTTCTTGGTAATTGTCGAATTGGCCCAATACTTAGCAAATTGATCATTTTAGTCCTAAAATTGTCAAATATAATTTTGGATGATTCTAAATCATTTCTAAAATGATTTCCAACATGTCCAACACATCAAAATCAGATTGCAACAAAATCCCCAAATTTTTGCTAATTGCCGAACACACCCATAATTTTTCAGTTTTTACAATTTGGTCCATTTTTGTTCAAAACATGTCAAGATCAAATCCAATCAACTCAAAAATTAATATATATCATATACACACCATAATACATCACATATATGAAAAGCCCCAAATTTGGAAAGGGTTAAGAACCCTAATTTTACAATTTCTTCAAATTAACAAATTTTACCAAATCAATTAAATCCAACACTTTAATTCAAACTTTACCACACCAAACAAGTCTCACCATCCTGAAAAAACTCAAGAAGAATTCTAGGTCATCAATGAGTGGCTTAGAAACTCTAGAATGGATACTTGATTATCAAATAATTAAAAGTGAGCTTATGAAACCATTTCAAGCTTACTTGTTAAACAAGCATGCAAGAATCTTTCAAACAAGTTTCCAACCAAAAAATTACGAACTAAAAGATTAGAGAAGAAACTAAGCAACACATGTTGAAGCCTAGTATCATAGAAATAATTTTCTAATTGAAAAAGTTTAAGAAAAACTTACAGAAATCCAAGTTTTTTAAGCTTTTCTTTTGATCTCCAAACTTTTTATCTCAAAACTCATTTTGTAATATTTGGTGGCTTAACCTTAAATGAATGAAAATGAAACAAAACAACTTATACTCACAAAATTAGCCTTGGACGAATTTTTGGAGTAATAAATAAATATCTAGATATTTTTATTTTATTTCATTAAAGCTTTAATCAACTTGTGTATATGATCATTATACCATTTAATGATTTTCAACAAGTCAAATAATGCAACTCAAGGCATCTCCAAAAATATCAAAACTTAAGATATTTATATTTTTAATTAATTTAATTATTTAACAATTAAAAAATTAAAAAATTATTTAAATATCAAAATAAATATATATATTTATGCTATATGTCAAATATCACAATTTGACATTTAATTAATGTGTATTTAATAAAATCTATCATTAAATACAAATACACAATAATTAGGAAATGACTATTAGGTCCATTCACATGTATCTTTCGTTTAATCTTTAAACGACTTATAAATAATCAGTATTATTCATAAAAGTTTCTGTAGTGCTCTACGATTATATTTCACTAGTGAGACTCTCTAGATTCAGGCATATCCGTCACAAAATCTAATTTCGTGTCCATAATTTACCCACCCGTAAATTATGACGACCACGGATAAACTCGTTGAATCATACAGGTCGAGGTCATGGCATATGTTTAATTCCTCCAGCACATGTATCCGGATATATCCCAGAGATATAAATGTAAACATCAAATCTCTATAGGGACAATCCCGTCGACGTCTCTATTAGCAATCTCTAAAAGAACACTTAGAACTCGCTTCTAAAGTGTACCATGGGCCCATGATTTTTATTTGATTGCTAATTATATATGGACTACCTATGCTCTGTACACAAAACTTACGGATCCTATCTCGACACATAGAGGACACCCTGAGGATCTGTCCACACCCAACGAACAGGCGGAGGTATGATCTAAATAGATCGGTGACGTGACTGCCATATAAGTTTGGAAGATGTCTCATGTGCCCACAGTGGTATCTCAAGTCGAAGAATCACAAATGCTACTCAACCCGAGAAGATTCTTATTGACATTGGTGTACCATCTATTAAGAATCTTCGGTGAGTCATTCAATGTTTATCCACTATAAACACCTACACGTCTATACGAGTCTCCAAGACTCATGGTTCATTGAGAAACCATTGGAATCATATATTCCAGTATTCCACATGTACCGATCTCAACGAGTTTACTTTAATGACCAAGTAGAGTAAACCTTGACCAGGAACTGTCTAGGAATGACAGCGTCATGATACAACTCAATGTCAGTTGCGACGCTTTTGTAACTACATCATGGCTAATCATTCTAAGGTCGATTACGTCTTTACCATATAAAGAGATATATTATATTATAGAAACCACTTATTTTATTCATAATAAAACGTTTACAATAGTATTTACAAGGAAATACAATGGGGACTTGGCGATCTGAGCACCAACCCTAACAAAATCTCCCACTTGCTCTAGTGCCAATATCGATTGTATCTAATACCCATCTACTCCATATGTTTATCAAGTAACTTCAGAGGTATGGCCTTCGTAAGTGGGTCTGCTATATTATCTTCACTCGGTACCTTGCACATGAAAATATCCCCTCGCGACACAATCTCTCGAATGATGTGGTACTTGCGTTCCACATGCTTCGACTTCTGATGCTCCCTCGGTTCCTTTGCTTGTGCAATGGCTCCAGTATTATTACAGTATAACGGTATCATATTCTCGATACTTGGGACCACTCCCAATTCTGTGATAAAGTTCTTAATCCATACAGCTTTCTTGGCAGCTTCAGAAGCTGTAATGTATTCCGCCTCTATGGTGGAATCTGCTATTGACCCATGTTTGGAAATCTTCCAAAAAACTTCACCTTCGTTAAGGGTAAAGATGAATCCAGATGTAGACTTTCTATCATCGGGATCCGATTGGAAGTCGAAATCTGTATACCCATTAACTTTCAGTTCACTTCCTCCATAAATAATCAACTTATCCTTAGTACCTTTAAGATACTTCAGGATATGTTTAATGGTCATCCAATGGTCATTGCCTGGATTGGACTGATATCTACTTTTTATGCTAACAGTGAAACTAATATCAGGCCTAATACATAATATGTCATACATTATGCTACCCAAACATGAAGCACATGGTTGGTTAGACATTCTAACATTCTCATCTTCTGTTTGTGGACTCATCTTCCTTGAAAGATGAATCCCATGTCTGAACAATATATATTGTTGTCTTACAGTTACTAAAATTGTACCGTTCCAATATCTTATCTATGTACGTTGATTGGGATAACCCAATCAGCTTCCTTTCTCTATCTCTATAGAGTTTTATGCCTAAAACATAAGAATCTTCTCCCAGGTCCTTCATGGAGAAATTCTTACAGAGGTAAGCTTTGACGCCTTACATCATCCTTATATCATTCCCAATGATTAGGATGTCGTCAACATAAATGACTAAAAATACCACCATGCTCCCACTGGCCTTCTGATACACACAGGATTCTTCCAATTCTTGAGAAAACCAGACAATCTAATAATCTCGTCGAATCGAAGATTCAAACTTCGTGAAGCTTGTTTAAGTCATTAAATGAACATCTTAAGCTTAAATATCATACCCGAGTTCTTGCTGGACGCAAAACCTTCCGACTGTTTCATATAGATTTCTTCATCAAGAAATCCATTTAGAAAAGCCGTTTTGACATCCATTTGCTAAATCTCGTAATCATGAAACACGGCTATTGAAATCAAAATCCTAATAGACTTAAGCATTGCTACTGGCGAAAAATTTTCATCGTAGTTGACGCCAGGTCACTGTGTGTAACCTTTTGCTACTAGTCGGGCCTTATAGGTTTCAACCTTTCCATCAGGCCCGCGTTTCCTCTTGTAAACCCATTTACAATCGATAGGAACAATTCCTTCGGGAAGCGGAACCAAGTTCCAAACTTGATTCTCATGCATTGAGTCTAACTCGGATTTCATGGCACTTTTCCACTTCACGGAGTCGATGTCCAACATTGATTCTCTATAGGTAAAGGATCAGTCTCTTCAACAAATAGAACATCGATACTCTTTTCTTGTATCAAATACAAGCGTTCAGGAGGTTTAGATACCCTTTATGACCTACATAGTATGTGTGTTGAAGGTTCTTCATCTACTTGAACTTCATGTTCCTCCGTTGGTTCGTTGTTTTCAGTTTGGACTTCATCAAGTTCAACATGTCTATGATTACCACCTTCTGACAAAAATTATACTTCTAGAAATTTTACGAAGCGAGCTACGAACATATTTCGATGCTCGGTATCATATAACATATATCCCTTCATATTCGAAGGATATCCAACAAACCTAAACTTTTACCCTCGAGGCGAAAGATTATCTTGCTGAGCCATCCTGACATAGGCAGGACAACCCCAAACCTTAATATAATTAAGATTTGGTCTCCTACCGGTCTATATCTCATATGGAGTCGTAGGAACAACTTTTGAAGGAATCTTATTCAAAAAATATGCAGCTGTTAGAAGAGAGCAACCCCATAGGTAATAGTGCAAATCTGTAAAACTCAACATAGATCAGACCATATCCAATAAAGTCTGATTTCTCCTCTCAGACACTCCATTGTGCTGTGGAGTACCTGGAGGAGTATATTGAGCGAGAATCCCATTCTCCTTCATATAATCCATAAACTCACTGCTCATATATTCGCCACCTCGATCAGATCGTAGGCATTTAATATATTCACTAGTTTGTTTTTCTACTTCATTACGGAACTCTTTGAACTTTTCAAAGGTTTCCGATTTATGTCTCATCCGATAGACATAACCATACCGTGACTGATCATCGATAAAAGTAACAAAGTATGAATAACCACTGTGAGCAGTCTGACTTAGTGGAATACATACATCATAATGTATGAGTTCCAGTAAGTTAG